>JANAVB010010791.1:10653585-10796085 GCA_029216955.1 Iris pallida
AATTTGAATCCTTCCTCTTGTTTTATTCACCCTTATTCCTTTTTTATTTGAATTTGATTTTGATAGATCGTTGTTGATTTTGTTTTCTTATCGAGATGAATTTTTGACCCGAGTTACGGTATCTTGTGATAACATATGTTGACGGGAATAACAGGGATGGTAAAATGTCTACTTGTTATGGAGCGTAGGGTTTATCGCAGCTATATTAGCCGGCGTGGCAAGAACGTAGGGACCTGACTTCGGATGTATATATCTTGATCAAGAGATTTGGAATTTCTCGCAGCTATACTAGTCGACATAGCGAGGATTCCAGACGACATGATCATAGAGATGTATACCCCAGTTATGGACTCTACCGTTGATCGCAGCCTTGCTTACTAGCATGGCAAGGATTTGAGTATCATGTTTTTGGACAGACGCATGTGTTTATCAGATTATATCTTGGAAGGTTCTTAAAGTATCACCTCTTCCATTTCACTTCTGTTTAAAAAAAATTTTGTTTTCCATCATCAAATAACTTAGGAGTAGGGATAACTTAGATTAATTAGTCTAATTATTTGTAGAACTTCATTAGTTATAATTTTCTTAATGATTTGATGACTTGTATTAGGTCTTATCTTAGAATTAATAGTTTAGTTTTGATAGTAGAATAGAAACCCATTGTAGTTAATTCTTTTTTTAAATATTTACCAGTTTTCATATAAGAGGTTAGTCTGCCTTACAGCCTTTGATGATTGATTGTTTTCTTTACCTTCCTAGTATGGCACCCATGACCCGAGCCCGCCGTCTGAGAGCCGCTGCAGCTCCGGATATGACTGGGAGCGTGTCGCCACCTCCTATTGCTTAGGAGGTAATGACCCCTCAGGCTGACCCAAGGGTGGTGGCACATACCGCCATCGAGGAGGTGTTAGCCGCCTCACCAGAGAGTTTCTCTCCACCACCTGTCATTCAGAGAGAGCTTCAGTCTCATCTAAGATCGAGATTCTTCCCCCGCCTCCTCTTCTACCTCCGGAGTGGTACCCCATACCATATTCTCGGGAGGTTTGTTTCCTGACGGAGCTCAGATATTCGGACTTCTTCGGGATGTGTTGGAGGCACAGAGAGTTCAGGCTGAGATCCTGAGGGAGCAGGGCCACGGGATCCAACTACTGTTGGATTTTGTACATTTAGGAGGAGAGCCTAGTTCCAAGAGGACGAGGAGCAATGTATACCCAGAGCCCCATGATTACCCAGACTATCAGCCTAGACCAGCCTATCCTGTCCAGACTCCTGTCCAGCAGAGGCCAGTTGAGGAATTGCCTACATGTACCTTCTGTAGGAGACATATATGGGACTATTGTAGGAAGAGAAGAGGGGTGTGCCTGTTTTATGGGTCAACTGCACACGTGCTGCGAGACTGTCCTGCTATACTTATCTCAGCCAAGGCTCCACCTTCGGAAGGGAGTTCCAGCCACCAGACCTAGTTGGAGGTGAGTCCTTGACCTATACCTTAGCCTGTCTTTGATGATTGATGTACCCTACTATATTGTTGTATGTTTTGATACCTTATGGCTGCTTTTGATCTAGTATGACTAGAATAGCTAGCTGAGACCTCAGACTGATACTACCTACCATAACCTTATATGTTATCTTTCCAATTGCATGATTTAGATAAGTTTTCTTAAGACCTTGATTGATTGGGGGTTTGACATAGAAGGAGTACAACTGACCTAAATTTTGAGAAAAAAATTCTTCTAAGGAGGGTAGACTTGTAACCACCACTTTTCTAAAAAGAGGAAAATTTTGAACATTTGTAAAATTGATTATTAAATAATAGAATTTAACTCATGTTAATAATTTTTGGTGAATTTTAATTATTAAATACTATTTATATTGGTGAAGTATGATTTTGATGTTTAACTAATGAAATCCTAGAATTACTTGGCCTAGAGACTAACCATGACCTTGGGGGCCTAATCATGTGATTAGTATTGCAAATAACCACTTTTTAGCCTAAGGGTATTTTGGTCATTTTGACTTTTTTTGTGAAATTGAATTTTTATTAATTAAATATGTGCTATTTATTTATTTGAGACTTGACCTAGAAGTTTAGCCTAATCTAGATTAGTCATGAGGTTAGAATCTAGATTAGAACATTCCTACTAAGTGCCAAGAATAGAAACATCTAGATATTATTTTTGGTGAGATATTTTCTATAGATGTTTGTGAAGGAAACCCTAACTTGAGACTTGGGCCTTTATATGGACCTTACTTTACATAGAAAGAAGCCCATAGCGCACCCCTCAACATGCCCTAACCCTAATTGCCTAGGTTGGCCAGCCACACATAGGTTCTCCCCTATAAATAGTAACTTATGAATCCCCTTGCCTCTTTTTAATATCAAAAAAAACCCTAAATTAGTTCTTCCCTAATTTCTCCCCCTTTATCCAAATTGATCCCAAATTGAACCTAGAGACTTGCATCATCATCCCCAACAGTAGAGGAGGCTAATGGTGGCTTGCTAGCAAGGTTTGAGGAGCATTGGACCATAGCAAATTGGAAGGGGGTTCTCATTCTAGCTTTGTGTATTGAGATTTACTCTCAGTAGGTAAAACCCCTCAATTGATTAAAATTTCCATTTTTTCCATAGATGCATTTATTTAGGTGTCCCTTAGCTGTAGAGCAAGTTTGGTAGGAATTGGTGTTGATTTGATGTGCGTATCCGACACGTATCAGTGTCCTTTACTTTGTGTTCGATGAAATGTCACTGTGGATATTTTTGTTCTTGTTTTCTGAAATAAATTACATGTTTGGACAGCCCTTGGCATGCTTATCATAGATCCTAAACTCTGAGCACGATTTGGATTCGTGTCTGTGTCCAAAATAGATACGAACGCGCTACATGAGCCCTCGTGCATGTATCCTGCTGCTGTACGTCGATTGCTAGCAGCACAGGCCATGTGGGCATGTGCCACTTGGCATGGACGTGGGGGAAGTGACTAACAAGTCAGCCCCCAAATTTCATGACCTATCGTGCCGTGTCAGACACGAAATTGGGGCTACATGCATTTTTTACTACTCTGCACACAGTGTATTTCGCCCACTAATACACACTTCGTGTCACGTCCAGACACGTCGTAGACACCAAGTGAGGTGTCGACCACCTAGACCTACCCTCCCTGAAGACATGGACACGAGCACGTGGACACATGTGCACTGTGTCGTGTTCCCTTGGGCCCGACACACACCCACCACAATGCACACCTAGATAAACAATAATTATTAAGGATGCATTGGTTAGGATAATAGTGTTAGTGTCTTGATTGGTGTCATTTGGGTTTATACAAGAGTTGGTGAGTGAGTATCCCATTGAGTATACTAGATATCAAGTAGATAGTGTATTAGTGCCTTAGAGCTTGTGTTTTGAGTTAAGTTTTGAATGTGTTTCATTTGGGAGTTATGTATCAGAAGATGGGTTAGTGAATGAGAGTTGGTTCAGCCCATTACATTAGAACCTTAACTTTTGTTGTAGTAGAGCTTGTTGCATATCATTACTTTTCCCTTCATCTATTAATCACCACTTAGTTGCACTCACTTCATATAGTTAGATACCTTGCATTCTCATACAGAGAATGGAAGGAAATCACATTGCTCACATTGAACTGCATCAAAAGTTGCATGCTTGCATAAACAGTGGCATTGCATTACATGTACATTGAAGTTGACCTATTACTTGCATACTTGCATACCTTGGCCACTCAAACACCCATTGCCAAGTCTGGTTTTGTATTTACATTTTGATTGGTATGCATTTAGGTTGACCTTTTGGTTTTGCAATCTAAGTTTGATATGTGTATTGGATCTTGCCATGTCTGTTCATGTCTGATACCTATAGACCTGAGTTTATTTAGTGTTCTGGTTGTGTGTGGGGGTTTGTCAAATTAAATAGGGCTTAGCTCAAGAGAATTATAGTATATTTGTTATAGGCTTGGGATGTTGGGTTCCTGACCATTGATTTTGAGAGAAAGTGAGGGTTAGTAGCAAGTGCAGCAGTAGCAGCTGCATCATGTGGCAAAGCCACAGCCATGGCAGAGAAGTTAGCAGCAATGGCATGCAGCCCTTACATAGCAGCAGTAGCAGTAGGGATTTCAACAGTGGCAGTAGGGATTTCAACAAGTGGCAGTCATGCCACTTGCAATAAATTGGCTAGGTTGGCTTGACTTATGAGAGGGTTACATTTGTGAGGGGTATTAGGCCAAGTGTCTTTGAGTAGTGTCGTAGTACATGAGTAAGGGTGAGTCTCATTTCCAGATTTCAGAGTGATATATATATATCTATATATATATATATATATATATATATATATATATATAGATATTATATTTATATATATATATATATATATATATCTATATAGAATATGTATATAATATATATATATATATATATATATTATATATATATACATTATTATATATATATATATATAATATAAATACATATTATATATATATATATAATATATATATATATATATATATATATATATATATATTATCTATATATATTTTATATATTTATAATAATACACATATATATATATATATATATATATATATAATATATATATATATATATATTATATATGTATATGTATATATATTTTTTATTGAATGGAAACTTAAACCTACAACACAGAAACGAATAACTCGGCCCACGCGGGAACCAAAACACAAAACAGCACAGAACCGGATCCGCGTGGGAGGCCAAACACAAAGCCCACACAGGAAAACAAAAACAAATTTAAAATTTGAAACGCCAGCTGGGGGGGCACGTGACAGCCATCGGGGGGCCCGAGGCTGCTCCCGCGCGTGGGAGAGCGCGGAACCCAAGGGGGTTGGGCGGGTGCCGATGGGGCGCCTCGGTGCTCCCGTGCGCTGGATCGGAGCGCGACGCCGAGACGAGACGGCCACCGGGGAGGGGGCCACGAGGCCTGACCAGGGGACCACGTCGCCGAGAGGGGGAGGGAGACACGGGCCAAGGCCGCGACTCGGCGGAGGGGGGTAGGGGCGAGCTGGGTGAAGAGGCTGAGGCGGTGGAGCGTCGGGTCGCCATGGGGGGGATGAAGGGGTTAAGAGCACCGGGGATGTCAGATCCCTATTTTGAAAATAGGCATCCGACTATATTTAATATTTTTGGTTATTTTAAAATTTCGTATTGTTTTAAAATTTTATTAATTATGGAGTTAGCATTGTTAACTTCCTGGTCAGGATTATTCCTATTTCCATTTTGCTATTATTATTATTATTGCTATTGTTACTATCATCATCATCATTATTTATTTATTTAAATAATCTAACCTACCCAAACCCCTACCTAACCCCTCACATCACTCTCCCTCACCCCTCTCTCCACTCATTCACTCCCTCTCTCATTCTCTCTCTCTCAGCTTAGAGAGCAACACCCCCCCAAAAGCTCAGCTCTCTCTCCACCCTCACCGCCAGCTCCAGCCACCACCCCCACCGTCAGCTTCCTCTCCCCCTCACTGCTCTTCCCCTCCCTGGAGAGCAGCCCCCTCACCCGAGCTCCCTCGTCTCCGACCGCCGACCGCCACCACTGCCTCTACTGCTCCCACCACCACTTCGCCTCGGCCACCGCCGGCCGCCACGACCACTGCTGCCACCATCATCGTCATCTTCAGCGCCACCACCATTTCCAGCCACCACTACCCCCACTTTAGCCATGGCCGCCGCCACCGACCTCCAGCCCCGCCCGTGTCTCGGCCGCCGCCGCCACCACCATCGTCGCCATCTCCATCCTCCTCCCGCCGGTGAGTCTCTCCTCCGGCCTCCTCTCTCTTCCTATATCCTCCGCCTGGCCGACCCCATGGCCGCCGTCCACTTCGGCAGCACCCTCGCCTCCTTACGTCTCCTCCCCCTCTCCGTTCTTCCCCGGCGCAGCCATCCTCCGTCGGATCCTGACCCCCCTGGCCGAACCCCCAACAACTCCTCCGCCTCTCCCCTTCTTTCTTCTCGGCGACCGTCGCCTCGGGAGCGGTGCCATCTTGGGCAGCGGGACGCCCTTGGGCCCCGTGCTGCTCGGGCAGCGTGTTCCCCGGGCCACGTGCCTTGGGTCACGTGCACTCGGTTCGTGTGTTCCTTTATTTCCCGTGTTTCTCGGGATGCGTGCCCCTTGATTTGTGTCATCTCGGTTTGCACATACCTTGATGTACGTGTCATCTCGGTATTCGTGTACCTCGATTTCCATGCTACCTCGGTTTGCGTGTTGTCTCGATCCTCGTGTCTCAGCCTTTGTGTCTACCTCGTGACCCGTACCGTCTCAATTTACGTGTATGCACCGATTTGCATGTCGTATCGATTTGCGTGTCGTATCGATTTGTGTGTCACATTATATCTTATGTTGCCTCGGTTTGCGTGTACGTATCGATTTACGTGCCGCCTCGGTTGTGTGTCGTATTGGACTCTGCACCTTTTCGATTTGCGTGCACACATCAATTTGTGTGCCGCATCGATTTATGTGCTCCTTGGACCTTGGGTCGTCTCGATTTACGTGTACGTCCCGATTTACGTGCACGTTTATGTTTCTCGTTCGTCTCGATATTCGTGTTCTCTCGATTCTCGTGCGCGTCTCGATATACGTACACATCTCGGTTTCCGTATCCATATCGATCCGCGTACCTCGGTTTTCGTGCCCAATCCCTGTACTGCTTGCAGGACCCACACGATATAGCCTCGTACCATTCTTCGTGATTTTGTTATTATTTTATTATTTAATTCTAATGATTGTTTATTGTGTGTTCTGAGGATCTCGATTGGCGTGCTAGCTTGGATCGCGACTGCCGAAGACTTGCTTACCTAGCCGAGCCCTCTAGGCAAGTATCCCTTGCTCATCGACGGCTCTTGCCCTCTCTTCTGGATTTTATTTCATTTAATTAATTTGTACTTGTAAATTTTATAACCATGATTAGTGTAGCCTAGTAGTAGAACTGTCATGATGATAACTTAGGATAGCTTGGTCCGATACCGGGATAGACCGTATCGGACAACTCGGATGGGTCATCCACACCTCCGAGGACACGAGCACGACTCACATGTATGGATTGTCCCTGTATGCCCCGTGTCCGACTCGTGGTCGGGTAACGGCTCTGGCTAACTTTACTTGTGGCTGTGATTGTGCTTGGGTTAGGGATTTATGGACATGTGTTGTGGTGCGCCCTGCGAGGCGGTTATTTTATTATTATACATGTTGGCTTGGCGCCCAGTATGCATTGTAGCGCTGCTGGAGGCCGAGACTTAGTGGTCTCGGGTTCGAGTGGTTTCCAGTACGCATCGTAGTGCTACTGGAGGCCGAGACTTAGTGTTCTCGGCTATCGATTTGTTCCCAGTACGCATCGTAGTGCTGCTGGTAGCTGAGACTTAGTGTTCTCAGCCTGCGATTCTGCGGCAGGTTACGCCGAGTGGTTTTAGCCACTAATTTGAAGGGTGCTCCCATCCAGATTACAAAGGAGACTCTGCCGGATTTTTCCAGAATTCCTAGTTAGGAATTTGGTTCGAAGGATTAGGCAGAACCATTCCTTTGGTTTGCTGGACTGGATTCATGCATGTTCACCTAGGTATAGTATACCTGATCCCATTGCTTGCTAGGTAGACTCCATACTAGATTAGTCGCCTAGCTCCTGACCTGTCTTGTCCGTCGGATAGCGTAAGGAGAGCGGTTCCACTCGGGAGACGGTCTGCAACCCTGGTCCTTGTTTGGTTTAAGGGTTGTAGATTTGCTCCAGAGCGGTCCATGTAATCCTTGCCACTTCCGACGGCATTTATTACCGGACTCTTGTTTCCTGACCCTCCATCCTATGAGTTACCCTAGTTCAGCTAGATAGGGCTGACAGTTGTCCCATGTATCGGGATTGTGACCTTGGATATGTATGAGGATTGAGTAATATATGAAGTATGATCTCGAGATGTTCAGTTGGTAGACTCACGTGGATACTTGGATAGTGCTGTAGATTCCTTTAGATAATGTTCGATTTTGATCAGATATGTGGGTTCCTGAATTTTGATTAATTTTTCGAGTGCTTCGCGGAACGAAGAGAATATCGAGGGTATTATTATATGATTTTTACTCGACTTCCCAAGCACCCAAATCCTGGTTTGTTTGCTATATCTTGGTGGTAGTGAGACTTATTTGCTGATAGCTTGTGATCATCGATTTAGAGGATTCTTGTGAGCCAGAGGGCCTAGCATTGTTACGGTGATGAGCTTGGTATTTGGTGGTAGTCTTTATTGACGTGATATTCACTCCATCATGGATGGGAGACTCTTGATAGATTGATCTGGTGGATGGAACAACTTGAGAATTTGAGCTGTAGGCTCCCATGTATGCTTGACATGTTATTGTAGTAGAGATCTCGACCTTGTACTTGACCTGATATCCATGCCACGATGTGGGCAGATGACTCCATGTGATTGATAGAATTGACCCCGACTTGACTTGACTACTTATATCCGATCTATGATTCCAGTTTACCCTTGAGGTACTGGCCTTGACCTTGCACTGTTGTGCTCCTTGTCTACTGGCATCTTGAGGTTCTACCTGATTTTATGGTACTGTAGTGCTATCCTGATATCCCAGCCATATCACACGATAACCTGGACCTGTCTTGATTCCTGATAGTGGCCCGTCGAGGCGCACTCCTGACTAGCACTCTGGACATGACGAGTAAACCTGACATGTATATCTTGATTCCTGATAGTGGCCCGTCGAGGCGCACTCCTGACTAGTACTCTCGACATGACATGTTTACTCTTGATCGCTGTTGTGACAGCCCGTCCTGACTTGCTAAGTATAACCTTGTCTTGACACCGTGGTTGACTTTCCTGATTGTGCTTGTACAAACTACCTGTCTCGTCTTGCATCATATCTAGGACATGGATTCCTGGTTACCACGGTCAGGAATTTGTAATGAATCTGACTAGGCTAACAACTAGATGGATCAAGTAGCTCATATAGATCGAGGTATTCCGGCTACAGGCAATCCCGTTATCTGGGCGCTCATGTGGACTTGTAGCCTGCCGTCGAGTAGGGCACATTTCCAGCCCACTGTCATGTGGGGCACCCCTCCAGCTTGCTATTAGGGTACATTTGTCTCCCGGGCGATGTACCCACTATATATATACGTCCTGGATAACCTGGATAGTCTGAAGGGCTTGTGGCTATAGGAATACCTCAACTGTATCTTGTTAGTAAGTAGGCCTGTGATAACCCTAGTTAGCTAATAATAGCAAGTCGTAGGCATTGTGTGGCCGCTTGTCCTTCTGTGTTGTTTGGCTTGTTGCCTGCTAGCCAGCTGATATTGATTTTCAGCTGGCAATGCTGGTGTTAGTGGATGCTAGGAAGATTGTGATTGTGTTAGCTTTACTATACTTGTGGATTGTTATCGTGCGTTGGTACCGCACGATCCCTCACCCTTATTTACTGTTTTTAGATGTTATTCTTGTCATATTATATCCTGTTGGTTTTTTTTTGCCCGTCCTTGAGCCTTCCTTTCTGGTACTTGCTGCGGTTGGCCTGACCAACCCTGGATTGTTCCCAGATTGTCTGAGACCGACCCGGTGGATCTTCCAGACTTGACTTGGAGGGTGTGCTTCAGTTCCAGACCATGCTAGGAACTGTGGGAAGGTATACTTGTCTACATTATTATCCTGTACTGTAGATTCTAGATTTTCATATGAGTATTTCCTGTTTTTCATATGATTATCTCTCTTAATATTGTTTCATTGTGTTTTACCTGTGGATATGAGATCGGATTTAGGCCATAGATTGATTGCATGCTAGGATTCCCAACCTGACTGGACAGCCGTCATCACCGTATAGCGTATTCGTACCTTATACGGTGTAGCTGGCCGTGTACATTCCCGTATTTCGGTACTGGGGCATGACAGGGGAGAGCGGCTCGACGGCGTAAACGGCAGCGAGGAGGGGGGACGACACCATGGAGGGAGCTGCGCCTCGGACTACACCTAGAAGAAGTGCCTCGAGGCCAGAGAGTGGGCATACTCCGCCCACTGCGCGGCGGAGGGGGATCCGTAGTGGGCCGCGGCCGCTGGGGGAGGGGTAGAGATCCAGTACCACCGCAGGGTGGCGGGATCTTGCCAGAACGCTCCGGCCGAGGAGTGAGGCGGAGCTGAGGTGGCCGGAGGGAGAGGGGAGCCTGCGACCGAGGCAGGGGACGGAGGGAAGCCTTCGGCAGCGGCGGGAAGAGGGGCGGGAGGCAGGGGCGACTGGAGAAGAGCGGCTGACTGGGCGGGCGGCTTCTCGGTCGCCTGGGATATGGCGGGGACCCAGTACCTCCGTAGGGTGGAGGGGTCCCGCCAGTAGGCCCCGGATGGAGGCGGAGCAGAGGCTGCGGGCGGGGGGTCTGCATCCGTGGCGGGGGGTGAGGCACAGAGGGGGGCGAGGGGTCCTCAGCCCCGACTGGGATAGGGACTGGAGGGGGCAGGAAGGAGGGAGCAGACGGGTCGGGGGGCTCCACGGTCGGCTGAGCCGCCGGGACCGTAGTCACGGGGGCGGAGGGAGAGGAAGGGGCCGGAGCGGTCGCCACTCGGGGATCGGAGCGGTGACTCGGAGGGAAAAAGCGGTGGGGGGGGTTGCGCCCACAGAAGGGGACGCGGCGGCGAGGACAGCGACCGGAAGGCTGGCTGACTGGGGCGCCGGGCCGGGGGGACGCAACGCAGCGGCAGAGACGGCGAGGGACAAGAGCGACGGGCCGGGGCCGAGGATGGAGGGGCCCTGAGCTGGCGGAGGGCGCCTCTTGCGCCGACGCCTACGACGACTGGGGCGTCGGCGTCGTCGAGGAGGCGAGAGAGAGGGAGGAGAACCGTCGCAGGTCGGACAGGCGCCGGCCGGCAGCGTCGGAGGGGACGAGAAACCCCACGGGGAAGGTGACCAAGGGACGCCCGGCCAACCGCAGGAAGCGGGGAGGCCGGGGAAGAGGGGGTGGCCTCGTCGGGCGGAGGGGCGCCGGTGGACGGCCAGCCTCCTGCCTGGTGCGGGGAGCAGGGGCGCTCCGCTCCAAGGGATCCAGGCCCAGATCCCATACATTTTCTTATGTATATATATATATATATATATATATATATATATATATATATATATATATATATATATATATATATATATATATATATATATATATATTTTATATATATATATATGAGGAAAATGTACCTAAGATCGACCTTAGGTAAGTTACCTAAGGTCGACCTCATTTTCCTCACTTTACAACATTTTTTCTTGAATTTTTTTTATGGGATTCATCTACACCTTATTGATTGGCAACATACCAAATTTCAAGAAAAATAATATTGTTTAGCCCCCTATCTATCCCTTGCAAAATCGACGGTCTAAAACTTTGCTACTACACCGTCGATTTTGCACCTTATTGATAGGGGGCTAAACAATATTATTTTTTCTTGAAATTTGGTATGTTGCCAATCAATAAGGTGTAGATGAATCCCATAAAAAAATTCAAGAAAAAATGTTGTAAAGTGAGAAAAATGAGGTCGACCTTAGGTAACTTACCTAAGGTCGACCTTAGGTACATTTTCCTCTATATATATATATATATATATATATATATATATATATATATATATATATATATATATATATATATATATGTAAATATATATATATATATAAAATATATAAATATATAAATATATATATATATATATATATATATATATATATATATATATCAAAAAATATATATATATATATATATATATTAAATATATATATATATATATATATATATATATATATATATATTTATAACTTGGGGAACCCCTACTCTCGCCCCTTTCTGGCTGTCTTACATCTCCATCAAATGGTCAATTCTAATCTGGAGAGCAAACCGTAAGAAGCTCCCAACTGACGACTCCCTCACATCCATCAGTTTTAGCCTGGCATCGAATACCACTGTTATACGTCCCACCAATCAGAAACTGCCGAGCAAGTCCTAGTCATCGACGACCTCGCCTCCCTTCTGTGGCTCAACCTCTCTCGTCGCTGTCGGTCCGCGCTCCCAGTCGAGGACTTCAACGATCTCCTTGCATGCTGGGGGTGACTCTCACGGGCATCAGATCGTCGCAGCCGCCGGCATTTGGGTCCTTTGAAAAAATCAGAAAAATTCAGGTACGAAGGACACCAATACAACCACAAACAACTGTTCAGGGAAACCATCCGACAAACTCTCAGAATCAGCAGGCGTTGTTCTCACGCCACAGACTTCTTCCTAACGACACTGTTTTAACCCCGGGTTCGGGCCAGAGAGCGGCTTTCTTCGCTTCTGGCCTCTTTTGTTGTTTTTTTGCGCAGGACGCGCTTACTTCTATAGGCTTCGGCATTTTGCGCCTGATACATCAATAAAATCTGGGGTTTCTGCAAATATATATATATATATATTTATTTATATATACACTACAACAAAAAACCCTTTTAATAACGCTTGATAAGTAGATTTCATGACGGCTGATAAAGAAGCGTCATCAAAGTTCGAAACACCTTTTTTCTATGACAGTTTAGGTTAATTCTGGGCTTTTTATAACGTTTATACAACAAAGCGTTATTAGTAATTTAGAGCGGTGGCAAACTTGTAATATTTGTTAAGTTTAATTGTTGATAAAATCTTAGCTACAGCCCGCCTCTCCCCCAAAACATTCTGGTCTTATCCTTCTCCTCCTTTCTTCTCCCTCCTCTCCCCCAACTCCAAAACCCTAACCCTAGATCCAAAATCTTCGAGGAGGGCCTCACGCTCCTCGTCGCCCTCCAGGACAAGCTGGAGGCCGTCGCACACGCGATCGACAAGAGCGCGAAGGAGGAGCGTTAGGGTTCTGCTCGTCCTCTTCTCCGCGCTCTCCCTCTCCTTCCTCCGACGTCGTCGATGTCGTGGGTTCGCAACCTCTGCCGCTTCATCGGTTTCGACGTCGGCCTCGGATCCGAAGCCCTCATGGGTCAGTTCCCCTTTCTTATACCCTCCTCTCCTGTTCTTCTCCTTCCTTTCTCCCAACTCCAAAACCCTAACCCTAATTTTGAAGAAATTAAAAGCGTAGGAGGTCTTGTCGGTATCGACGACCCGGGCGAGGCCGAAGTCGCCCAGCCTGGCGTTGAAGTTGGAGTCGAGGAGCACGTTGGAGGACTTGATGTCCCTGTGGACCACCATCTGGTCGTACTCATTGTAGAGGTAGTGGAGGGCCGAGGCAACTCCGACGAGGATGTTGTATCGGTGGGCCCACGTCAGGAGGGGGGCCGCTCGGGCCCACCATCGAACAGGTGCTGCTCCAGGCAAAATGGTAATCTCTTATGCATAAAACTTATGCTGCACGGTTAATGGTAATCTCTTTGGTAAAAACAAAACTCACCATATTAATTTTCTACGATTCTTGTCTTATTTTCTTTTATTTCTCAGCTTAAAACGTAGCAAACACTCTTGTCAATAGGCCAATTGTCATGACAGTTCTACAGCATTTCTGTTTCTGGTCTAGATTAGGTCTGCTAAAAACTCTTGATCCTATTAGTAGTACACTTCATTTATTTTATCAGGATTTACTGCTGCTTTTACATTACATCGTACATGTTAATACCCATATATAGCTAGTCTGTAATTGTCTCCAAGCATCAATTGATGAAGTGGAGCTTACATTTTTGTTCTGCAAACGAACATCATCATCATTATTGTATTTCTAGCTATAGTGCTCATTTCGGATCTACAAGTATTTTGAGAATAAACTAACTATCATCGTTATAATAGCTCATACCGAACTTGAATTATTCATGAGCTACTTGTATAGTGTACATATTGTCATTACTCTATGCAGCCTAATGTACTTACTTTTTTAGGTTGGAATTTTCTTGATGGCTGCAAATATTCTCAATTGGCCAAGCAATCCTTGGAATTTCTTAAATCTATATCACGCAAAGGGTCTCAACAACCAGATCTTAGTTCCCCATGAACACATTTTTAACCATGTGACATCCTCCATTTTATTAAGCTTAGTACTGTCCCTTCTCAAGGTTTGTTGGGACTTTATTGGCCACCTCACTCAATGTAACACTTTAAAAAATGAGGAAATGCTTATGATTTATAAAATAAGAAGCAAGCTTAATATGGCAAGCAGGATCAGAATGCCCTAGAATGTTGCCAGAGGGGTTGCCCTTATTTGGTAATTGTCTGTAAAAATGTTGCAAAGTTCAAAAATATAGGTAATAACTGGAATTTCTATTTCTAGGAATTTATGGTTACTTGAGAATGTAAGACTTTTCTTGAGTTTCTATTTTGAAGGTAATCTATTTCCCGCTTCATTTTTTTTGTTTTTTTTTGTTAAAGATTGCTGCAAGCTTATGTTTCATAAATTAGTTTATTTTGCCAATATATATAGAAACAAATTAATTCTTAATTTATTAGGTTTGTGGCAAGATGTATCATTTTTTGACTTCTGGAATAGTTAGTAAGTTTTCTCCTAAGCTAACATCTTTTCTGGAAAGAATTTAGCTGTAGTGATTATTAATTCTTTTGTGGTCAAGTATCCAATAAATTTGATTGTTCAAACTTAAGAAAAAAATTAGTAGTTCTAATTCTACCTTTAGTTAAACTAAAATTTAAAAAGATGAGGTTTAAAGCATGAACCATTTTTTAATGCCTTAGTCATTGAAGTTTTTGAAGATTAGCTCATAGAGCTCTCTCTATTTTCAAATTTTTAAGTTGGTGTTATCTTAATGTGTTGATAATACTTGTTATAGATGCATGGTGGAATTGTAGCTAACTAGTATTAATTTTCTTTCTCAGGTGCACATGAAGATGCAACTATTATTACAGTGGTGGGATTTGCTACACGTGATGTTGACAGTTTTGATGTGTTCAAGTTGAAGACAAAGTAGTTACTTGTTTAGAGGATTCATTTAAGTAGTAGTTGTAAATATATGTATTTGGATACCCTATTTTGAGATAATGTAATGAAGATGGTGATATAACATTTCGATGTTTTCTTGTGAATATAGTTCAAAGTTGTAGTTTTAAAATTGAATTGAGAAGTTTTTGGAAAGTAATATATAATGTGCAGTATTGAGTGTTATAAATGTGATGAGTTCAGTAATATGAGTGTTATAAATGTGCTGCATTGAGCCTATACATATTATCTATTCATGACGGTTATTTTATGACGCTTTTAAAAAACATTTATAACACCCGTTTTCATAACGGTTACTGTGAAAAAAAAAAGCGTCATGGTTCGTCATTAATGACGCTTTTTAACCGTCATTAAAAGGATTTTTGGTTGTAGTGATATATATATATATATATATATATATATATATATATATATATATATATATATATATATATATATATATATATTGGGGATAGCTAGATAGATATTGAGTTGAAGGATAGGGTTACTTATATATATATATATGTTATCTATATATGTTGTACCTTGGTGTCCTAGCCTATGGTTGAGATACCCTATAGATTGATTTAGAATTGACCCAATAGGCCTAATTGAGTTAGATTGACTAAATTTGACCAAAACCCTTAGTAGTTTACTAAATTAACTCAGACGTTGGCCTAGTTGACTAGATTGTTGACTAAAGTTGACCAAGTGTTGACGTTAGTCTAAAATGACCTAGAAATCATGTAGATGCATTGTAAGCTTCATTGTTACCTTTGTGGATATGTTGTGACCTGTGTTGCTCTAAATAGGACTCATTTACTCTGACTTGGACACCTATTCTCTTCGAACATTCAGGATATCAGGCGAGTACATTCTCTGACTGTTTCATACTTATTAGGATTTATATTCTTGTTTTAGATCACTTTACTTGATGTTGTCACGATGTTATCACGGATTGGTACTATATGGATCTTTTTATGAGATGTTATCCCCCTCGGGAGCATCGGATACATCATGTCATATGCTTTTCATGTATATCATGTATTCCTGTGCTGTCACTATTCATGCATATACACTCATATGATTTATTGAGCCCACGTGAAATCATGTGTGTAACATAACTTGAATAGATCCTTGTTATTGATTGGTGCATGGGTGAGTAGAATTGGTTATGCAGATCATATCCCCAGTAGATTATTCATGTGAACTCCATAGCTTATACATGTGCAACCTAACCTATTTCTATAACCATATTGTGCTCTAAATCACTAGTCACTTACAGTTCTTACCTATCATGTATATATTTCCAGTTATCAAATATCTTTCTGTTTTCATGTACATCTTTCTTTACAGTTCATGTATCTTACGCTTTTGCATGCTTTATACTTTTCTGTCATGTTATGAATTGCGTGAGATGTATTGTGCTCGTTTCTGTCCTGACTGGACCTGTCGAAAATATTACAGATGTTTGCCCTACTTAGTATGGAGCAGGAGATGGCTTAGCTGCCTTTGGCCCTGACACTCAGGAGTGATCGGAACACTAGTAGTAGACTTGGTTTAGTTTTCATGTTTTAGAACTTGAATTGTAATAAGTTAAGATATTGTTTTGTTTTGAGATTGTTTGAGATTATTATTATTTAGTAGTTGGTTTTGTTGTTGTTCTTTAGTCTTAGTTATAAATTTCTGTGTTATCTTATCGTGCTTAGACTGTGATTGAGATTTCATTATATTTATACTTGTCCTCCGTTCGGAATTGATATTTGACAAGTACATTATATAATTGCGTGAGTTGTTGATTAGATAGTGACCTAGAACAGCATTCTACCGCCGACACTACGGCGTAGTCTAGACGTACCCACTTCTCGTGCCCCTACACTGGGTGCGGGTCGTGACACCCTTGGTAGTCAAGTTGAAGGGGAAACCTCATCCACCTTCTTCCATGGCAGCCCTAGTGCTCACGGATGAAGAGTTAAGAGACTACACATGCGCTAATACCGAGGTGCACTCCTTAGATGATGTAATCCCTCAGGATAATATTTTGTATTTCAATAATAGAAAGTTGTCTTAGAATTACTCGTGTGCACACTGTAACATTAAGTATTACTTAGACAATGCTTTGTATATGTTACAAACATAAGTGACAACCGCTGATCTCGCAAGCCGAGTTGTCTCTCCCCGAGGCGCCAACTTCTTGGTTCCGACAAGGAAGAAAGGAAGAATCCATCATCTTCGGTCAATTGGAGCATCCTCAACGGCTGGCTCCGGCAAAACCAGAACCTGATAGCGGCAAGACGCAACTCTACCGTTATACTACTCAAGCCAAACACCTTATCTAGAAAATGGGTTACGACTTGAACAGTGATAGAGGACTGAACTATGGCAAATGCCGATGTCTTCCTTTACGACTTCGTGCTCCAAAGGGAAAGTCCTAAAATTACTACCAACGTAATCGCCGGGGGTTGGGTTACGTTACACCCACAGCCACTTCGGAAAGCTCAGAGCCGGAGGTCCTGATGCATTTACTTTCCTCTGACTCCTCAACCTGGGACTCTGATACCAGTACCGTTCAAGCCTTCAAAAGGATACTGTCCATCAATATGGTCTCTACAGATCCCCCAGTCCAGGATGAAGACCAGTTACTCGAATTCTTCGGGGATTAACCATGGGCTTAATGCTTGGGATCCCAATGGAAATGGCGCTTCGAACAGCACGAACATCCTACTGAAGATGAGGTCATCCAAGTCGAGCTGGGAGATGAGGCTTTCCCTAAACCCATCTTCATCAGCAAAAGTTTGACTAGAGAAGACAATGAATCTATGATGCAGCTTATCCGAGAGTACATCGATGTCATTGCTTGGAGCTATGAAGACATGTTGGGTTTAGACCTGTATATTGCCATGCACCGTCTCAATATCTTGCCCGATGTTAAGCCTGTCAAACAGCAATAGCGTCAGTTTTGCCCCAATATCAAAGATGATATTAAAAAAGAAGTCGACAAACTCATAGAGAGTGACTTCATTCGCAAAGAGCAACATCCAGATTTAGTGGCCAACATTGTCCCAATCACCAAGAAGAACGGAAAGATTCGGGACTTCATAGACTTCAGGGATCTCAAGTTGGCCTTTCCAAAAGACGAGTTCCTCCTCCTTATCACTGATGTGATAATTGACAATACTTGTGGCTTCGAGCATATGTCCTTCATGGATGGTGTCTCAGGCTACAACCAGATTAAGATGTTCCCCGAAGATGAGAAGCATACTTTATTCCGAACTCCAAAAGGGATATACTGTTACACAGTGATGTCCTTCAGGTTGAAGAATGTGGGAGCAATATACTAGAGGGCTATGAGTACCATATTCTGCAAACACCTCCAAAAAATGGTAGAATGTTACGTTGATGACATTGTCGTTAAAAGCAAGAAGAAATCCAGCCATTTGGACGACTTGAGGACGGTGTTCGACTTGATGCAAATACATCGACTAAAGATGACTGGGGTCGAGCATCGGTATAATCCTGTGGAGAAGGAGGGTCTTGCTCTAATCTTTGTCATCCCGAAGAAGTGCCAGTATGCGGTCGGACAAACAATCCACGTCGTCTCCCGAGTCAACCCCCTTAGTGTCCTCATGACTAAGCCAGCGGCTTTAAACTTGCGATTAGCCACATGGGCGATACTGACTCCTTATGACATGGTGTTCATCCCACAAAAGGCAGTCAAGGGCCAAGCATTGGCCGACTTCTTAGCAGCACACCCTATGCCAGAGACATCAAAGCTCTACTACGACATTCTCGATGTCCTAGAGTCCAATGCCATCTCAGATAACTCTGTTTGGCACATGTTATTTGACGGTGCTTCAAGAACAGGACCGAAGGACGAGATCATCGAAGGGGTCAGAGCCATTCTCATCACTCTCGATGGCCTAGTCATCCATCATGCATATTCTCTTGTGGAGTGATGCACCAATAATGTTGCTGAGTATAATGCTCTCATCATCGGACTCCAGCTCGCTAAATAGCTGGGGGTTGAATGCATCGAGGCCTATGGTGACTCGAAACTGATTATCAACCAGGTTCGAGGACAACACGAGGTCCGACATGAAGATCTAGTTTTTTTACCACCAGGCATCAATCGATATTATTTCTACTTTCACAAGGTTGTATCTCGGTTGGAAAACTTGGAGGCCGACGCACTCGCTGGTCTTGCTGCTTCTCCGGCAGCTCCTGCTGGAACCCAATATACCGTCAGGGTGATGGGTCGAGAGCTGGTTTACCCAAAGAACAATCTACATACGTGTCTAAGTTACTCAGTACGAATAGACACTAATGTTGACGTTCGGGACTGGCGATTCCCGTTTATAGTCTATACAGTCTACGGAATCCTACCTGAAGACCCGAAGGAAGCTACTTCTTTCAGGAGACGTTCTCTCCGGTTCTTCAATGATATGGCTACCAAAATATTGTATCATCGTTCATACGATGGGCTACTCCTATGATGTTTATCCAAAACAGAAGCACAAGAGGCACTCTAGGAGACGCACGACGGCACCTACGGAGCCCATCAGCCTGGTCCTAAGTTGCAGGACCGACTGTGTCGCATAGGCTACTACTGGCCCACTATGATGGCAGATGTCGTTGATTATGCAAAGAAGTGTCAGGTATATTAGTTGCATGCAGACTTCATCCACCAACCTTCTGAGTTTCTATACCCCACAACGGCCGTCTGGCCGTTCAAAGCATGGGGAATGAACATCATTGGGCCAATTAGTCCACCATCCTCCAAAGGACATCGATTCATCCTTGCCATCACCGATTATTTTTCCAAGTGGGCGGAAGCAGTACCTCTGACTGAGGTGAAAACCTTGAACGTGATTAACTTTGATAAGCATCACGTCATATACCACTTCGGAGTTCCCAGAAGGATTATCCATGAAAATGACCCTCAGTTTGTGAGCCACGCATTCCATCGGTTCTGTAATAAGAATCGAATACAGAATGTAGCGTCAACGGATTACAATCCTGTAGAAAATGGACTAGCCGAAGCATTCAACAAGACTATTGTCAAGTTGCTCAAGAAAGTCATATCTTCTAATAAGCGCAACTAGAATGAGAAGCTAAAAAAATGTCTATGGGCTTACCGTACCACAGTTCGTATACCCATGGGCAACACACCATTTTCCCTTGTCAACGGGAGTGAGGCGGTGCTCCCTCTGGAGATCCGAATCTTGTTTTTACGGGTAGCCATCACTAACCAGCTGACTGTCGAAGACAATCAACGCCGACGGCTACAAGTATTGGAGGTGTTAGACGAAAAATGTCTGCTACCTCAGCAACGGATCGAGCTTTATCAAGCTCGAATTTCTGGGGCCATCAATAAAAATGTCTGGGAAAGAACATTCCAACTGGGTGACCTCATCTTATCAGTTCGAAGACTGATGGTGATGACTCACAAGATGGCTGTGAAGTTTAAGCCCGAGTGGGAATGACCATTTGTCATAGAGACGGTCTACTCCAATGGGTCCTATCGACTGGCCAAAACCAACGGCGACTTGTTAATGATGCTAATCAATGGTAAGTTCCTGAAGAAATACTATATATGAGGTCCAAACCAGCATATATTTCTGCATCCCACGTGGATGTTCATGAATTCTATTAATGAATTCACCTCTTTCATATTCCCCAGTAGAGAAAACATTTCACGTCCATATAACCTCTGAATTATTTTTCTACACCCTAACGAAGTTCGTGCCTACCACGTCCATATTACCTCTGAGTAGTCATTCCTTCTATGATAACCTCGTGTTGTCATAGCTATCTAAAAAACATTTCACGTCCATGCTACCTCTAAATTATTATTCTACACCCTAATGAAGTTTATGTCTACCACGTCCATATTACCTCTGAGTGGTCATTTCTTCCATGATAATCTTGTGTTATCATAACTATCTAGAAAACTTTTCACGTCCATACTAGGTCTGAATTATTATTCTACACCCCGTTGAAGATTGTGCCTACTATGTCCATATTACCTCTGAGTAGACATCTCTTCCAGGAAAATACCCCGTGATTGTCATAATTATCTATAGAACCTTTCACGTCCATATCACCTCTGAGTCGTTCTATAGACCTATAGAGTCTATCCTTGCTATGTCCATATTACCTCTGAGTAAGGAAGATCCTACCACCAAAAATCTTGTATTTACCATGTCCATATAACCTCTGAGTAAAACACCATATCCCCAGCGGAGTTATCTCCATCCCCTCACGTCATACTACCTCTAAAGGAATTCTCACTCTTGTACAAGAAAGTATACAGCAAAAATACAAGCAAAAAAACAAAGCCAAAATTTTCATTCATAAAATGCAAAGGTTTTTCTTTCTTCTGCTACAAAACAGTCTCTCGAAAAGCGAGAGACAAAAAGACAAAAGGAGGTCATCATTGAGAAGACCGATGCAGTTCTTCTAGTCGACTCCTCAAAAGAGCAACTTGGGGCCCAGCCATTGCTTTGGCTCAACGCTTTGCCTCCTGACGTCGAGCGGCTTCGTCCTCGAGCTGGGACAGGTTTTGGTGTGCAAGGGCCAGCTCTGCCTGACGAACGCTAATACTTTCCCTCTCCCGAGCCAGGGTCTCGGAGCGTTGGCGAAGGACCTCCTGTTCGTCCCTCGACTTCTCCAACTCGCTCTCAGTGAGGGCCAAAGTCTCCTCTAACTTCTGAATCTTCTCCTGGAGGGCCTCGTACTGTTTCTCCGAGGTTGTACGATAGCAGACCTGAACCTCTTCGGCGTTGGTCACTGCTTCAATTTCGGCCCCAACCTCAGCAAGTCTGTCAGTCAGGTCCTGAGATTTTTGCTCGTGCTGGGAGACTTCACAGGCCATTTACTCTAGCTTTGTAGCAGCTAGGGTCAAAAGACCATGCTCAAGATTTTGAAGCTTTAAGGCAGTGGCTTCCAATTTTGCCGGCAGAGCCTCTTTCATATTCGCCTTCGCCTCGTACTCTTGATAGTCACACAGTGCCACCAATTGGGCCCCCACTATAGACCGGTCCCGTCTAAGCGATTTATTGTCCCGCAAGATGCCTTCTATGCCGCGCATCAAAGCATGACGAATTATGCCCAAAATAGGGTTGGTATAGTACCTATTGTCAGCCAAACTCATCGGGGTCACCGGAGACGCCGCAATAGAAGGTCTTAGAGCGGCAACGGCAGTTGTGTGAACCGACACTTGAACTGGCCCAGTAGTCGATTTCTCGGCGATCGCTTTAGCCGACTCCTCAGTGGTCTTCTCAACCGATGCTTCAGCAGCCGTCCTGTTAGTGGTCTTCTCGACCAATTTCTTTCCAGTCTCCTCGATCGGGCTCCTGGTGGTTACATCGGCAAGCTCATCAGCAACACTATCGACCATCATCTCGGTGGTCACCTCGGCAGGAACCTCAGTTATTGGCTTGTCAGCAACCGCGTCGACTTGTTCTACATTGGTCTCCTCGGTCGTCTCTTCGAAAACCATATCAGCTAGCACCTCAATCACCTCCTTGGCGACTTTTAGAATGACCTCCTTAACCAGTTGTTCGAAAGTCATTTTTGTCGGCCCTTCAACAACTTGGCAGGCCAATGCGTCGACAGCCTTCACCGTCAACCCTACCAAGGGATCTTCGACTAGCCGCTGAGACAAATCCCTGAAATTTGCCAAAGACAGCTCCTCGGCCAGATGATCTTCCTCGTCTTTCGGCGCATCGGGATTATCCTCAACCCTTCTCTCGACATGGGAAGGAGGTACAGTGGAAGGATTCTGAGTAATATCCTCAGCATCCACGTCCACCGGGCCTGTCAAAGGTACAGACTCTGGAGTCCCACCCTCGGCTGCCGCCAGGCCGACCCCAGGTATCTCCACGGGCTCGTCCTTGATCGGCCCCATGAAAGTTAACTGCTAGGGCAAAGCCAATGGCTCCGAAGAACCCGGAGTCTCATACTCAAAGGGAGCGGGAAGAGAGACACCTTCTGAGTCGGTAGTTTCATCAGCTGCGGTCTCCCCCTCAGTCCCTATGACTCGAGACACCTCTGGAAAGGTTTCTCAGGAAGTTTTCTGAGTATCTCTGACCATGTGGGCCCTGCCTACACAAGTAAATCGGTGATAAACAGAAAGTACGGAATGAAACCCCGAAAAGAAAAATACTAAGGTTTACCTGTGAAAGAGATTCAACGGGTGGGGCACTATGTTCCAATAAAGACTGTCAGGAGGGTCTGCACCGTAGAGGCACAGTTGTTATTATTCTCTTGACAGGAGGAGGGCTCACCCCTGAAAAAACTTGACGCTTACGCAGGTTACTCAGGAGTACTTCCTCCTCTCTCCCCTCTCGCGATAAGCTAGAGCCGTCTGTGGATCTACTCTCCGATTATGCAAGCCCCTGAAGATGCTCGAAGGCCAATCGAGACGTCTCAAACTTCGTCCCCTCAAGCATGCTTCGCTCTCGATCGTACTCCGGTGAGAAGTTGTTCGCGATGCAGTAGAACTTCACAACAGAATAAAAGATATGAGTCTCCTCAAGCATCGAGGGGGTCGTAAATTTCACTCCAGTACCACCGGCATTATAATAACACCATGCCTGGGCACCATCCAGTAGACTTCCTTTATAACCATAATAGGAGCTCGGATTGCCCATCATAGTCTGGCTATAGCCAAACTAGCGTACGAATCAGCTCGGCAAATAAGGCTCCAACTATACCCAATTCTGGTTTCAATACACCAAATGGGAAGGACGGATGGACTACAACCAGTGGAAGGCACCGAAAGTTAAATCACGATCCACTAACTCATCATCCGTAAGGTAACCTTTGTAAGTAGGCGAGACCCTGTTGAATGTATAGCCGCCTAAAAGGCCCAACATCCACCTACAAATGGGGACATCCTGATGGAGCCATTTCGTACGACTATAGTTACGCAGCATCGCATCCCCTTTCTCGTAACCATCGAGAGTGCTCGGGATATCAAACCAGGGTTGTGTAATTCCAACCAACCCATCAAGAAATGGCAAGGGAGTCCAACCTAAGGGAATTCATCGTTCCTCCTGCGGCACTCTATTATCCTCTTGAAGAAATCCTGCAGACCTCGCAAGATATCACGTACCATAGCCGGCAGCAGAGCCAAGGAATTTTTAAAGGCCAACCTCACAGCTGGCAGAATAAATTCCCGACCAATCCGTTCTGCGGGCCCAGAACCTTCTGGAACCACGGCTTTCTGCAACCATATGCTCAAAAAGGCGGCTAATATTGCTTTTAGACTTAAAACAGTCAGATTATGACAAAAGTAGTTGTGAACTGTAGATATGGGCTTTCCCTTAGCTTCTACTGAGGAAACAGATACCCCCGCTTCAGCCATCAGATCGTCTACTACGTCAGCGGTATATGCCTTGTGTGCGGTGAAATGAACCGTCTCCAGCATCGACGGATGCTTTGTGAATATATAATCCATCCAGGCCTTGATGTATGGCAGAGCCTTCGTCCCACCCTGGCACATGCATACTTGATGGTGGCAAAGCAATTCTTTGTACAAAACCATCATTTCGGGATATTTGTTCTCCAACACAAAAAAACTCCTCCTTGCAAGGGGTATATTCCTCATATGGCTCATCCCCCCATGACAGCTTCGAAATGGCATGCATCTCCTGGAGGGCCAAGCCCACCTCTCCACGAGGGGTAAAGAAAGTCCGGGTATGTTGGTTAAACAGTTCCAACAAGGCTATAAACAAAGGCCGATTGACCTCTATACCATGCTCGGTGGCAGTGATGGCATGACGCAGGCCCGTACCTAGCAAGTCCTTCTTGAACCTACCCAATACCCATTGGGTTAGTTCACGCCATTCTTCCCTAGAATGGATCCAACCTTCGACATGGAAGACCTCCTTCGGATATGTACATCCCGTGGCCAGAAGCCTATTAGCAAAAAGAGAGGCCCGGAATGGATGCACCTCCGTAGTAAAGTCACTGAGCAGACGACCGGGGAGTAACACACGCAGCGTACATAATGGACCATCAGGTGCACCCTTGAAAGAATCCCTCAGATTAGAGTATCCATCCACTCGGATATGGTCGATCATTAAACCCCCTTGCATTGGGGTCAAATTCCATTTCATGAGACGCTTCTTAGCCAAGCAAAAGAAAACTGAGAGCGGGAGATGTCGGTTGACTGACGGAATGTACGAAGAAAGTCCGTCATTCTCGAAGTACCAGTTTTTATTTATCTCCAAGAGCTTGGTCTTTTCCAGAACCAGTTGATCGCCAAAAAGGAACAAAGGTTTCAGCATCTTAACGGCATCAGAGGGGAGAGACAACTTGCCTCGATCCAACATACGACGGAAGTATACGGGCTGTTAATCCCGTATCATTGATAGCTGTCCTTTCGGTTGACCTTGGGCAATCAGCTGCATGGCAGGATTGGTGAGCACCTCGTCGAGTTTATGCCTAGGGCACAGTCCGTCAATTTTAGAAGGATATCCCCGAAGAGGGACGCGGACACAGGAACTGCACATAAACAAAGTGTGTAAGAAAAACACAAAATATCTTCTGCAAAGACAGAAAGCGAAAGCACTTTGTCGTAAAAAATATAGCATATGCACAGTCATTATGCGAGCATACGTGTAGGCACTACCAAAGTCGTACTATGCGTCAGCCAATAAGCATCCATGCAGGTACCTTGTGAAAAGAGTTGTTCATGGAAACTGGCTGCGCGCCTACAAAAAGCCTCAGCACATCTATAGTCGTTACATTGTAAAAAGTAATAACTATGTGCATTGGTTGATAAAGCTTTAGCACATCTTCGGAAAGATACTCCGAAGAATGGTACCTATGCGCATCAGCAAGAAAAAGCATTCGCATATCTTCCAGACGACGCTTCTAAGAGTTGACGCTCACATGCATCAGCAAACCAAGATGTCAACGATGGTCGGACACCTACTTATAACGGGCGGCCGCACGTCTCCGTGCACCACGACTCCTTCGACAGGAGCTTGCTCAATGATGACGGGTTCTGAGGCTAACTGCTTCCCTTTAGCCTATCGAATGCTCATCATGGCGTCTCCAGTTTGTCTTGTCGATGACTCTCTAGTCTGTCTTGCACACATTGTAGCTCCTCCAGCCGGTCTAGGGCTAGCCACTGCCCCGCTGGCCTTCTTGCAGCTTATTGCAAGAGCTTTCGTGGTTCTTGATTTCTTAGAAGCTATGGCGGGAAAGCTAGGGTTCAAAGGGAGAAGAAAGCTCTGATAAAAATCTTCTGTTGCAAGTAAAAAGAAAAAAAAAGCTTTTCTCTCTCCAAATAGCCCCTACTTATAGGGTACGGCTACATAAGCAAAAGAAGACAAAACGCTTCATGCTCGAAGAGACTCTTCGAACGACATGGAAATTAAGAGTAGAGATCATGATGGCCGTTCCCTAGAAACGAGGAGTTGTGATCAAATTTTAATGAAACGATGGCTCAAGACATTTAATGTGGAAGCCTAAGCGTAATGACAGCCTGTCAGCAAGCATGCTGGGCATTCGTTTGTAAAGGACACGTGTCATGCTTCTGTTCAAAGTATTCCGAGCTTGACTTAAGTTCGAAACACTTTGAAGGGTGTCTTGTAGAAACATGAAAAAGCATAGCCGTGACAAAAGCGCAGGTGATAAGAAGTCGCTGCATACAAACTTCTCAAAAGCCCAGGTATCCAAAAGCGCAGACAATAATAAAAAGTCACAACAGACAAAGATGGTGCATAAAATGTTCCTTATTAAAATCATGTTTACAAAGATCTATTACAAATTCTTCATGATATAAAGACTAAAACACCTAAAGTCTACAAGTGGGCAATCTTTAGAAAGTGTGTAGCCTCTCAGACGTGCAGCTCGTATGAGCGAATGACTTCCTCGTTAGACCGAGCCACTTCCTAGCCATACGCGGAAGAACTCCAATATGGCTAATGAAATAGCCATTAGCCTGAGCCAGAATGCAGCTCTTATTTGCCACACTATTACGGCTCTTGAGCAGGGCAGAGCACATCCTGTGGATCTTCAAATTGGCAATCAATCCAAACCCGAAAGCTTGGATCTCGAAGACCTCCAAAATGTTGTTCAGGTTCGAATTCTTCATGTCAAACGCTCAAGTGCATCTCAAAATCCATTAGCAGTCCTTCTATAAGGACATAGCTTCTTTGAACAAAAAGATCCACAAACAATAGTCGACTTGTGTAAGGCCAACGACCGTTCGAAGCCAAGTCAGGTTCGAGCATGACGATGGGAATGCTAAGAGACAGTGGACGTAACTCTTCAGAAAAGCTCCCCTTTATATAGGCTGAGTGTGGTCCAACCCAAAATGCCACGTGTCAACCGGTCAAAGACCACCAAATTAATGGGATGAACCTGGGACTCAGCACAATGAATCTTATTTAATATGTTCATTTGACTAAATCCTAGGCCACAAACTTCTTGAATTCTCCAAATGACGGCGGCAATTAAAGAAGAGGATGACTGACTCATCCGTTAAGAGAGTAGACATTAAATTGCTCTTATGACTTCAATAAAAACTAGCTCTTTTGACTCATAAGCATAGCCACTTCAGTTTGACTCAGAAGTACAGCCACTTCAGCTCGACTCAGAAGCGCAATCACTTTGGTTCGACTCAGAAGCGCAGCTCCCTCACTTCAACCCAGAAGTGCAGCTCCTTCCATCTCCTTCCATCCTACCCAGAAGCACATCCCGTTCAATGGCTCCTTCAGCTGACACTTTGTTACCTCAAGCACAAGTCTCTTTATCGCCCAAAAGTGTAGTGACTCCATCGTCTGTGAAACACAGTCTACTCCTCGCTCCAAAGTGCAATGACTCCGTCGTCTTCGAAATACAGTCTACTCATCGCTCCAAAGCACAGTGATTTCATCATCTTCGAAACACAGTCTTCTCGTCGTCCAAAAGCTGAGTGACTCCGTCATCTTCGAAACATAGTCTACTCGTCGTTCTAAAGCACAGTGACTCCGTCACCAGAAGCACAGTCTCATCATCGCCCGGAAGTGCAGTGACCCTATCGTCTACGAAAATACGGTCTACTCATCGCCCAAAAGTACAGTGACATTAAAGCCTCATAGAAGTACAGATTGCATAGATGTGCGGTCCAGTAAGGTAACATTATCCCACATAGCCACAAACGGGTACTTATATCTTGTCAGATATCACCCAATCGGTTTGCTTAAACCATCGCTCTTAAGATAGAACAAAGTTTGATTCTGCTGATAAGAGCAATATCATATCGGTTTATTTAAACAACGGATAAGGACGGAGTTTGTTCCTATGGACGTGGGCTACGTCCACTTGGTTTGTTTAAACCAATGGCCTCCTAAGATAAGGACAAAATCAAACTTCAAGGATAGGAACAAAATCTACTCAGGTTCATCCAATCAACACTAAAAGCACACCATGTGTCATTTATTCAGTTATGTTGATAACACTCCAAGATCTTGATAAAAGAGAATCCCAACATCCGCCACATGTCAGCTCTATATCACCCCTCACCGTGCAGCCTCAAGATTCTTTCACATCTCCACGTACAGCGTTCCTGCACAATCCTTAGGCACATCATATATGTGCTCGCCTGTAAATAGACGGAGTTTTCCTTCGATAAAGAGGCTTTAAAATCCTTATAACTTTGGCGTCCTCTCGATTGGCAATCTAGAGTTCCAGTCACAATCACCAGAAAGCCAGAGAATGCAAGTTCAACTCGTCGTCATATCGTCAACGGAGTAAAGGAGCCGCTGCAGTGCTCGATCTCTACCGTCACACTTTCCTAAAAATTTTGTACTTAGATCTCCTATTTAGGAATCGATTGTACTCTTTATATGTTTAATATACAAAAAGTTCATATAGCCTTTTGTCATGGTAAACAATTACCTACTGCTCGTGCTCCCAAGCTTGTTGTTTGCAAGCAAAATAGCAACTGCTGCCACTTGATCTACCTGCTGCCCTTCTCACATGGCCTCATGACCTTCACACACACTCTCCAACGGAATAAAGGCATCCATGCCCAGTATGCTTGCAAAATAAGGCCTGTGCTGCCACCTGAACATTACATACAGATCATACCCTTACCTGTATCTTTCCCAGCAATGGGCTAACCTCCCAACTGTTACCATATAACCTGTATGGCCGCCTACTTGTAGTAGACAAGTCCCTACCTGTAGGCCACACTCCCCTCTCCTAGACCTATGTGTCAACCAGGTGAACCCCATGGCTCAAAGCCTCTAGTCAAGTCATGGCTAACGGTTTCCCATAACCCTATCAACTGCTGCCTATATCCCTTTCCTACTATGGCTTATACTAGTGTCACTACCATATTTCTAGTTTGAGGGTATTTTTGTCATTTTGGAATTTTTGAAATTAATATATTTATTGGAATGGTATGATTTTAATAATTATTTAATTAGTTGCCATGTGTTGTGATTAGCCCTAACATAGATTGGACCTAACCTAGATTAGTCATAGTTAGTCTTAGTTAGCCATGGTTAGTATTAGTTAGTCATGATTAATTTTGGTTAAGTCATGGTTAGTTAGAGCTAACTAGGATGCAACTTAGACTAGTGTGTAAACCTAGATTTTGGACCCTTGATTTGACTAGATGATAGGAGATCCAAGGATTGTTTTCCCAAAACCCTAACCCTAGAAAATAGGGCCGGCCACTAGGGATCCATACCCCCCATTTAATGCCTCTCAAAATTTCCTGCCTCTTTTGTTCATTCTCCCATTTCTCAATAGCAAGGTTTGGTTCTTCCTTCAACCTTTTCTATTTTGATCAATACTCATTCATTTTCATTCAAATTTCTTGCATTGTAATTTGAATAGTGCTTCCTTACTGTTGGTGGAGGTGAACCTCAGTTTTGGACTCCATAGGAGCTTTGAGCTAGCTAGAGAGGATCTTCATCTTTGAGTTTTCTTGAGAAGGAGCACCACATAGGTAACTTTCTATTTAGCCATTCAATTTTCGATTTCTTAGTATATTTCCATAGCCCTAGGTGTCGTCTAACTGTAGGAATAGATTTCGTATGGAGTCGTATCCTTTACGTGTCCGTATCGGACACGTATCAGCCTACGTGTTGTGGTGTTTGACGAAATGCCACAGTGGGCTTTTCGACTCTGTTTTCGGATTGTGTTTAAATAGAAATTTGTATTTTAATGTGGCTTATCGTTTTCCTGGAGACTTAGCTGGATTCGAGTCCAGTTTGTGTCATGTTGGACTCGTGGACATGCCCCATACGTGCAGTCGGGCTGTCTTGCTACTCGGGTGCTCGTACGGGTGTTGTAGGGCTCGTAGACACGTGAGTTTGGACACAGAGCTTGTAGAAATGTCTGACACGACACCCCCAAGGCCTCGTGTCCAATGGGTTTGTGTCGAGGGAGAAATTCGACTTACACAGGACACGGGTTCACTACAATCTTAACCCAGTTCAGTAGGTTGGGTTCGTGAGCTCTTGGACACGTTCGTGTCCTATTTTTGGACACGATAATGTATGTATAACACGTACACATGTTAGTCACTAACTACCAACCATTAACCTAACATATTAATTGTTATTTTTATGTTGAAATGGGAAATCTCTATTTTCTGATACTGTTAAGTATCAGTGAATTAACTCACTGTTTTCTCCATTTTTGATTTACATTTAAATGTTAATATCATATAATGTAATGTGATTTAGTTGTTGTTACAATTAGATACCATGTTAGGGTTTGTGTTAGCATGAATGAGTGTTCGAATTTATATTTGGGGTTTGGCATTTGATTTCCAGTTTTTACTAAAACTGAGTTCATATACTGCATGCCCATTTTTCCTGTTAAGTTCAATTTCATATTAACTCACTGTTCCCTTATGCAGTATGTAGTTCATATGTTAGGGCTTTTCTAGCATGATTAGGTGGTAGTAGATGTGAATGGTTATATTGAGAAAACTGGGATTTATATACACATGTACACGTATACTGATTTTCCTATTTATCACTGTCGCCTTGTTGAAATCTGAGAACATGTTCCCATAATCCCTGTCATGATCGTAGTGCCCCGTCCCTACATCGTGCCCCGTACTCTGTCCACGGGGTGCGCGAGAAAGGAACACTGTCGCTATCGATTCGGTCGGGACCGATAGGTCGGGATCGGCCGAGTCGATCGAACGGGAACGGTTGAATTAAGACCCATTCCTCGTTATGGAATGTCTTCTTCGGAACCAAGTCCCATATTCAGCGGGTTGCGCCTCGAGGATTGACTCTGCGGCTGAGTCGGAAGAGACCTCCCGTTGCTCTGCTTTTCATGCCGCTTGCGTTGGTTTTGGCTTTGTTTTCTGAATGCGCTTTCGTGAATGTTTTCGATGGTTTTCATGGCTTGCATTTCGAACTCGCATTTCCTATCGAACTCCTTGAATGATGCAGTGTTCTAATCGGCTGCTTGTGCGATTTCAGGTAATCGCGTAGGCGACGTCTAGCGCAACCAAGCAAGTTCTCTCGCCGAAGTAAACTCAAAGTGAGTGGCTGACCCTTCTCTTCTCGAACCCCTTCTTAGGCAAAGTCGATAGTGTTGTTGCGAATGAAAAGATAAATGCAAGTGCACGAACACGAATGAATGAGCAAGTTCTTAAAAGAAAAGGTAGGCTATGTCTTAACAACTAAAAACATGTCTTTGTACGGTCATGGACAACTTGTCGACAAGGTGAGCGTTTCCCCGCACAGCAACCCGAGGCCACGGGACCGTTACGGGCAAAGGGAAACAAATAATTAGCTGTGCTGGGCACGGGTTAGGCGAGGACTTGCAGCGGGGCTCGCTACTCACGCTGAAAGGACCCCGTCTAACAAAAGCTAGAGGAGTCCACGATGGCTCTGGGAGTCAGTGACCAACACACAAAATATAGTACTTGGTATGGAAATGATAACAATTGACAGGGAAGAACATGGAAAGTTTCATAAGGAGCGGCGCGGCCGCCGTCGGTAAGTTTCAACGTAAATTTCACTATGCTTGTCATTACTTGTTTGTAATTCATTAGGATGGTTAGAAACATTCATACTTTAAGTCAATTGAACTCTTCAACCAAATGAGAGCTTGGAACTTAAATAGCCACGCACCAGTACAAAGTGTAATGTACTGATCCTCACTCTCCACGCAGGTACCCCGAACTACGAAGGGCGTGCCACTTGAAAGCTCAAGGCGAAGTGAACCCTTTTGAAGCCTCGTCCGCGTGTAAAGGCTTGTTTTCTGGAATCCTTTTTGAAGAAGACCCGCACTCAGTCCAAAAGAAGATGGCGTCTCGACTCGCCTCGATAGCAGGTGGAAAGATGTTATATTTTGCTTGTAAAAAGGGGATGTAATGTATGGAACGACTATCTCATCGGCGTTCATTTTGTAAGTCGAGTCATGTTGTAGCCCGCACGGCAATGATTGTAAAGGAGTTTATGTAAACGTTTTCTTATCATCAATGAAAAAGTCTATTTCTATTTCAAATGTGTCATTCAATTTCTCTGCGTACTCTAACTTGATGTTGTGTTTCGGATAATCTTATGACTATGCCTTGTGCGATCGCAAATTAGGTTCGCACGGCATCACGCCCGGGGGACGACTATCGATTCTACGGAATCGGGGCGTGACATAATGGTATCAGAGCACGACTTTACATCCTTTGGCCTCACGTCTAGAGTTCCAAACCTTTGACCTCGTATCGATGAGATAAGTTGTTCCATACAATGAGTCCGTAATAATTTGTGACTGATGTGTTTGCCTTCGTATCGCAGAAGTGACGGAACCCACGGCCGAGCAAGAACAGAGCGCTTCGAGCGGCTCTAGTAGTTCGCATCGTCCGCAGGCCGGACCTTCTAACGATACAATCGAAAGGATGCTGCGCATGATGGAGGCGCAGCGAAACCAGTCCGAGAACCGGCATCAGCAGGTAGAGGAACGACAGGCCCAGTTCGAAGCTCGCTTCGAAGCTCGCTTTGATGCACATGCCAAGCTTCAGTAAAAGCAGCTAGATACCCTGCAGCAGATCGTCCAGACAATGGCGGCCAACGGGAATTCTGCGACTACGCCTACCGTCACCGTGCCGGCGATCCAACCCATTGATGTCGACACGGAGGATCCCGAGCGTCAACCAGCGGCACCGAAAAAGTACAACTTTAAAGTGTCAGAATTCAAGAAGGCGTGCCGCACTTCCTTCAACGGCACCGAGGGTCCTTCCATGGCGATCGACTGGTTGGAAGAGCTGGAAGATCACTTTGAGCTTCTTGGCATTGAAGAATCGAAGCAAGTCGCCTGCGCACAACTTCAGCTACGGTTGAACGCGCACGACTGGTGGGCTGTGCGTAAGCGAGCGATCCGACCGGACAACACCACCGCACCGATCTCTTGGGCCACGTTCCGCAAAGCTTTCAAACTCTAGTACCTTCCGTCAGCCGTTCTTCAAGCGAAGGAGAATGAATTCATGCAGTTGAAGCAAGAGAGCAGGACAGTGGAACAGTACGCCGCAGAATTCAATAAGTTGTCTAAGTTTGCTGGCCAGTTTCTGCCGACTGAAGAGTGCCGTGTACGACGGATCGAAGTGGGTCTGCGACACTCTATCGGTGCTCATGTTGGGGTCCCGGAGTACAAGACCATGGGCGAGGCTCTGAATCACGCGCTCCGCCTTGAGAACCTGCATCCTCCCAGTGCTGACGACGTTGTGCGCCACTCCAATCACAAACGTCCTAGCCATATGGGAGGCAACAACGACGCGTCAAAGCCTCCAAATAACGGCGGCTACAAGGGTGAGAAGACAATACCTAAGTGCTCCAATTGCAGGCGACTTGGACACCGTGAAAGCTACTGCTTTTTCCGTAACGTTGAATGTTTCGCTTGCGGACAGAGGGGTCACACGGCTCCAAATTGTCCAAGCTTTCGTCAGACTCGTAACGCCCCGCCCCAACAACACCGACAAGAGAATCGAGGACAGGCGCCTCGACCTCCTCCGCCCACTCAACCCGCACCACAAAATGGCCGAGACCGTCTCCCCAACACTCAGGGCCGCGTCTACGCCATGACTCGAGACGAAGCGATGGCATCAGATACGGTAGTGTCACGTATACTAAAATTCAATAATGTACCTGCTCGTGTGTTATTTGATTCAGGTGCTTCGCATAGTTTTATATCGACGGACTTCGTCGTCGAGCACAAATTTCCTGTAATATCATTAGATCTTGACCTTAGCGTAAGCACACCTTCGGGTACACCAATTCTCACAAACTTAGCTTGCACCGGCGGGATTATCTGTATCGGCGATCAAAAGATCGGTCTGGATGTGATAGTTCTAGATATGAAGGACTTTGACATCATTCTGGGAATGGATTGGCTCGGGCCGTGCAACGCAACCATAGACTGCGCTGAAAAGAAGGTCACATTCCGCATGCCTGGAGTACCTGAATTCTGCTACTCGTGTGGTGAGGCGTCGCCGACCTGCATGGTGATCTCCGCAATATCGGCTCGACGGATGCTGCATTCCGGGTACGAAGGCTATCTAGCTTCCGTTCGAGACATGCGACAGGATGGTACAAATGCGGGTCAGACCGACGTTGTGGCAGAGTTCCCAGACGTGTTCCCGGACGAGCTACCCGGCATGCCGCCCGATCGAGAAATAGAGTTCACCATCGACACATTCCCCGACACCCGTCCGATCTCGAAGGCTCCGTACAGAATGGCTCCTACAGAATTGAAAGAATTGAAGGCACAACTTCAAGAATTGCTAGATAAAGGGTTTATCCGTCCGAGTGTCTCACCGTGGGATGTGCCCGTGCTATTCGTAAAGAAGAAGGATGGATCGATGCGACTCTGTATTGACTATCGGGAATTAAATAAAGCCACCGTCCGAAACAAATACCCCCTGCCTCACATCGACGACTTGTTCGACCAGCTCCAAGGTGCAACCATGTTTTCGAAGATTGATCTGCGATCGGGTTATCACCAACTCAAAGTCAAGCCAGATGACGTGCCAAAGTCTGCCTTTCGCACTCGCTATGGCCACTACGAGTTCTTGGTAATGCCGTTCAGTCTGACAAACGCCCCTACCGTCTTCATGGATCTAATGAATCGGGTGTTCCGTCCATTCGTTGACAAGTTCCTAGTAGTCTTCATCGACGACATCCTCGTCTACTCGAAGGATCGAGCGCAACATGCAGAGCATCTGCGGACGGTACTCCAAACCCTTCGAGAGAATCAGTTGTATGGGAAGATGAGCAAGTGCGAGTTCTGGTTGGATAGCGTCTCATTCCTTGGGCACATCATCTCCGCCGCGGGCATCGCAGTCGATCCGAAGAAAGTCGAGGCAGTTGCTGATTGGAAACGGCCCGCATCAGTTAGCAAAATTCGAAGCTTCCTAGTCTTGGCGGGATACTACCGACGCTTCGTGAAGGACTTCACGAAGATCGCATCGCCGTTGACTCGCCTCACCCAGAAAGGAGTCGCGTTCAAGTGGTCAGACGACTGTGAAGCTTCCTTCCAGGAGCTCAAACAACGGCTCATTTCGGCCACGATACTTGCTCTTCCTGAATGGACGGAGGGATTTCAAATCTTCAATGATGCTTCTGGCCAGGGCTTGGGGTGTGTGCTCATGCAGCGGGATAAGGTGATATCTTTTGCTTCCCGGCAGTTGAAGCCGCACGAGAAGAACTACCCCACGCACGATCTAGAACTAGCGGCAATTGTGTTCGCGTTAAAGCTGTGGCGTCACTATCTCTATGGCGTGGCGTGCAGGATTTATACGGACCACAAAAGTCTCAAGTATCTCTTCATCCAGAAAGAACTGAATTTGCGGCAGAGGCGATGGCTCGAACTAATCAAAGACTATGACTTATCGATCGACTATACGCCGGACAAGGGAAATGTGGTAGCGGATGCGCTGACCCGAAAGTACTTAGCTTCATTATGTATCAACGATCGACTGCTGCGCGACTTGGAAGGAATGGGCATCGAGCTTCGAGTTCGTTTCAGAGACGTGAAACTGGCGCAACTGCGGGTGGAACCGAGCCTACTGGAGAGGATCAAGTCTGCATAGAAGGACGACCCGTACCTGGAGAAGATGCGGAAGCTGATATCGACAGGGAAAGCATCCGACTTTGCAGAGGACGAGTCGGGAGTGTTGCGCGTGAAGGGACGGCTATGCGTACCGGACGACGTAGAACTCAGAAAGGAGATAATGACGGAGGCACACTATGCAAAATACTCCTTGCATCCTGGCAGCACCAAGATGTATAAGGACCTCCGCGTTGTCTTTTGGTGGCACAGCATGAAGAGGGACGTAGCGCTCTTTGTGTCAAAATGTATGGCCTGTCAGCAAGTCAAAGCCGAGCACCAGCGACCGGGCGGGGAGATGCAGAACCTTGCCATTCCAGAGTAGAAATGGGATCACATCACTATGGACTTCGTTATTGGCTTGCCGAGGACGCCGCGGGGAAACGACGCCATCTGGGTCATCGTCGATCGACTAACCAAGTCAGCGCACTTTATCGCCATTAAAGTTACTTGGAGCGTCGACCGCCTTGCTCAGATATATCTTGATAAAATAGTTCGGCTGCACGGGGTCCCAGTTTCTATCGTCTCGGATCGGGATGGACGGTTCGTAGCATGCTTCTGGAGTAGTCTACATTCAGCACTGGGAACCAAGTTGAAGTTCAGCTCAGCTTATCATCCTCAGACTGACGGCCAAACAGAGCGGGTGAACCAAATTCTCGAAGACATGTTGCGACTCTGTGCGATCGACTTGAAGTCAAGTTGGGACGTCCATCTACCGCTGGCCGAGTTTGCATACAACAATAGCTATCAGTCCAGCATCCAAATGGTGCCGTATGAATCTTTGTATGGCCGGAAGTGTAGATCGCCCATTTGCTGGGATAAAGTCGGGGAACGGCAGATACTTGGTCCGGAACTGGTGGAGCAGACTGTGCAGAAGGTCAAGTTGATACGAGAAAGATTGAAGATAGCACAAAGTCGGCAGAAAAGCTATGCCGACACGCACCGACGTCCCCTCGAATTCTCGGAAGGCGACCATGTATTCCTGAAGGTGATGCCTATGCGTGGAGTTTCCCGGTTCGGTGCGAAAGGAAAGTTGAGCCCAAGATTTGTTGGCCCATTCGAAATATTGAAGCGAGTCGCCCCGGTAGCTTACCAACTCGCCTTGCCGTCGGCATTGTCAGAGGTACATGACGTCTTCCACGTCTCGCAATTGCGGAAGTACGTGCACGATCCGGGGCATGTGGTAGAGTTGGGTAAGCTGGACCTGAAGGCGGACTTATCATATGTCGAAGAGCCGGTGCAAATCTTGGAGCGCAAGGATAAACTTCTCCGCAACCGTGCTATTCCTCTAGTCCGCGTCCTCTGGAGAAACCATTCTGTCGAGGAGTCGACGTGGGAGCTTGAGTCTGAAATGAAGGAGAAGTTCCCTTCATTGTTCTCGTAGAGGTAGGTTCTATTCTTAAGTTTCGAGGACGAAACTTTTTTTTAGTTGGTTATGGTGTAGTGCCCCGTCCCTACATCGTGCCCCGTACTCTGTCTACGGGGTACGCGAGAAAGGAACACTGTCGCTATCGATTCGGTCGGGACCGATAGGTCGAGATCGGCCGAGTCGATGGAACGAGAACGGTTGAATTAAGACCCATTCCTCGTTATGGAATGTCTTCTTCGGAACCAAGTCCCATATTCAGCGGGCTGCGCCTCGACGATTGACTCTGCGGCTGAGTCGGGAGAGACCTTCCGTTGCTCTGTTTTTCACGCCGCTTGCATTGGTTTTGGCTTTGTTTTCTGAATGCGCTTTCGTGAATGTTTTCGATGGTTTTCATGGCTTGCATTTCGAACTCGCATTTCCTATCGAACTTCTTGAATGATGCAGTGTTCTAATCGGTTGCTTGTGCGATTTTAGGTAATCGTGTAGGCGACGTCTAGCGCAACCAAGCAAGTTCTCTCGCCGAAGTAAACTCAAGGTGAGTGGCTGACCCTTCTCTTCTCGACCCCCTTCTTAGGCAAAGTCGATAGTGTTGTTGCAAAGGAAAAGATAAATGCAAGTGCACGAATACGAATGAATGAGCAAGTTCTCAAAAGAAAAGGTAGGCTATGTCTTAACAACTAAAAACATGTCTTTGCACGGTCATGGACAACTTGTCGACAAGGTGAGCGTTTTCCCGTACGGCAACCCGAGGCCACAGGACCGTTGCGGGCAAAGGGAAACAAATAATTAGCTGTGCTGGGCACGGGTTAGGCGAGGACTTGCAGCGGGGCTCGCTACTCACGCTGAAAGGACCCCGTCTAACAAAAGCTAGAGGAGTCCACGATGGCTCTGGGAGTCAGTGACCAACACACGAAATATTGCACTTGGTATGGAAATGATAACAATTGACAGGAAAGAACATGGTAAGTTTCATAAGGAGCGGCACGACCGCCGTCGGTAAGTTTCAACGTAAATTTTACTATGCTTGTCATTACTTGTTTGCAATTCATTAGGATGGTTAGAAACATTCATACTTTAAGTCAATTGAACTCTTCAACCAAATGAGAGCTTGGAACTTAAATAGCCACGCACCAGTACAAAGTGTAATGTACTGATCCTCGCTCTCCACGCAGGTACCCCGAACTACGAAGGACGTGCCACTTGAAAGCTCAAGGCGAAGTGAACCCTTTTGAAGCCTCGTCCGCGTGTAAAGGCTTATTTTCTGGAATCCTTTTTGAAGAAGTCCCGTACTCAGTCCAAAAGAAGATGGCGGCTCGACTCGCCTCGATAGCAGGTGGAAAGATGTTATATTTTGCTTGTAAAAAGGGGATGTAATGTATGGAACGACTATCTCATCGGCGTTCATTTTGTAAGTCGAGTCATGTTGTAGCCCGTGCGACAATGATTGTAAAGGAGTCTATGTAAACGTTTTCTTATCATCAATGAAAAAGTCTATTTCTATTTCAAATGTGTCATTCAATTTCTCTGCGTACTCTAACTTGATGTTGTGTTTCGGATAATCTTATGACTATGTCTTGTGCAATCGTAAATTAGGTTCGCACGGCATCACGCCCGGGGAACGACTATCGATTCTACGGAATCGGGGCGTGACAATGATTGTTTGATTCATATGAGTACCTAAATCTGAGATTTATGGTTACCAATACATTGATGATAAAGCCAACCCTGAGAACCTGAAATTCCGAGTACATAGGCACTGTTGTGGACCGAATGCTATTGAACTGTCTTTGAAAAAAATTTGAGAACCTCATAGAATGATTCATACACTGTCAAACCTGGGACTGAGACACTATTGCCACTGTTTTGAACCTATGAACTAAACCTGAGATTGCCCAGACACACACACATACAGGACATTGGTCCATTTCAAATCTGAAAGCTGAAATTAACTGGGATTAGCCTACTCTCACTGATTATACCTGAAACCTGGGACTTCACTTTATAAACTGATTAACACACATTGCACACACCCATTTATGTATTCATTAATTCCTGGAACCCATACTCTATTGACCTACACACAGCCTATGGAATGTTCTCCAATTTCACACCTGAAATTCTGAGACACACACCCTTACACTACCTACATGCAACATGAGATTACAAATGAACACACACACCACAATTTCTGAAACTGATAAACACATAAATATGCAATGTAGACACCCTAGTAGATAACTGTCACATGACACTCTTGTATCCTAGCTACACACACACACACATTATGACAGCTATACACACACTCATGCCTCTGTTGACACACACATACACACTTTCCCTCTATCCCTCTCTATGTATATATTATATATAGCTAAATGTGTTAATGTGATAAAATAGAGAATTCATATTGATATATATATATGTGTATATAGATATGTATGGAAATTGTATGTGCGTAGCCTATGGTATCCTTGTGTGGTCTTGGCATATGGTAAATATGTACATGAGTAGTCATATAAACTTGTGTATGGTGTATACTTGCTAGGGTAGGCAAGTTAGGCCTAGTGAGACTTCATTGGGTCTAGGTTGACCTAGTTGACCTAGCATTGACTAGTTAGTTGACTGAAGTTGACCAGGGTTAACTTTGGTCTAGAATTGACCTAATATCATGTAGACTGCATCATAGTAGCTTACTTTATTAGTTGGACATGTTATGACTTGTACTATTCTGATCAGGATCCAGACACCACTCCTTAGGCAGTATTTCACTCAGACGTTCAGGATATCAGGCAAGTACATTCTCTGACCGTTTCATACTTGCTAGGAGTATTTTCTTGATCTAGATTATTTTACATGATGCTGACACGATGGAAACACGGATTAGTACTATATGGATCTTTTCATACGATGTTATCCCCTTCGGAAGCATCAGATACATCATGTCATGTGTATTTCACTTTCATCATGTATTCTTGTACTTTCACCTACTCTCAGGTTCATGGAGCCCCCATGTTTATATTCATGTACACCCATTTATGGGCCCCCATGTGAATTTCATGTGTAATAACATAACTTGAACGGATTCTTGTGTATTGATTGTGGTACGGGAGAGTATAAATAGTCATGTGGACAATTTCCAAAGTAGTGTAGTCATGTTCAAACTCTCATGTTTATTATCAAGCCGTTCATATGTCTAGCTTGTACTCGAAATCACTAGTTCACTGTAGCTTTTTACCTATAGTAGATATTTCATTACAGTCTTCTCTTTTACTTTATGTATATTCTTCAGCGTTTCAAGTATCTTACTCTATTGCCTGTATTTTATTCCTGTCATGATATGAACTGCGTGAGATATACTGTGCTCTCTCCAGTCCTGACTGGACCTATTGAAAAATTATAGATGACTTTGAGGAGCTGTGTCCCACCTATTACGGAGCAGGTTTAGATGACACACTTGAGTTGGACCCTCAAGAGGACCCCGTACTTGCTGATGACACTACCCCTATAGACTAGGCTAGTTAGCTAGGCTAGTTCTATTTATCTTCATGTTATGTCAGATACACTTGTATATATTGGGAGTTTGTACTCTGGATTTGTGGAGATGTTTATCTTAGATTTTAGCTATCTCTATCTTGTATTCATCATCTGTGGATTATGTGTTCTTCTATTCTATCGTATCGTACTTTCTTTCTTAGTTGTGATTGAGTTGTACTTATTTATGTCACCTCCATTCGGAGTGTATAAACTGTACAGGTACCTTATAATTATTAGATGTATGTGACCTAGGACAGTATTCTACCGCCGACACTGCGGCGTAGGCTGGACGTAACCAATTCTCGTGCCCTTACACTGGGTGCGGGTCGTGACACGTTTTTCGTGGTGGCCCATACAGGTTGAGTTTATGTAGTGGTATTCGAACTAGATTATCACTACAGCCTGCAGTAGGATTAGGATATATTTTGAAGGTACTCAATCACATTAGGAAAAACTCTTAATCATATTCCTGTTACCTAAAATTTACTACATTATTGTCTTTCTTTGAAAATAAATCGTCCTCCCTTGATGTTATCGCTTCATTCTCAGTGATTGTCCTCTCGTTTGATCTGTCTTCGGGATGGTTATGGAGATGCGATCTCATCGTCTTGATCGGGAAGACACCACTGAGGGGTCTGCCACTCCTCGTCCTGATCAGCAGGGCCCCGAGACTGCAGCTCCTGTTATGCCAGCTCAGGCTGGAATATCTGCAGCTTATGGGAGTGCACCTCTTCCTACTCCGAGACTTTTCCCAGTCATCTCGAACATTCTTCAGCAACAGTCGCCCTCAGGATCAGAGGATGTGGCACGGTTGTTCTTCTTCTTTCAGCAGATAGTAAAAACTCAGCGGCAATAGTTGTTCAAGAGGGGACATGACATTCATGGAATTAGCAGCCGTGGAGGTCAGGCTAAGAGGCCTCACGTACAGATTCAGCATCAGTATCAGCAGGTGCCTGTTCAGCAGCACCTTTAGGGTCAAGGACGTGCATATTTCCACCAGGCATCCAGACAGCAACAGGACGCTAGGTACAACTTCTGCAAGAAGGCAGGCCATGGGTGGAACGACTGCAGGATGAGGCTTGGCAGGTGTTTACTTTATGGTTCAGCGAAGCATCGGTGTCGGGAGTGTCCAGAGAGCCAGACAGCAATGACTCAGGTAGCAGCAGAAGCTAGGGCTCCGACAGAGCAGTCGAGGGGACCACCGTTATAGACGCAATAGACCTCTAGACAGCAGCATGTTACCAGTTGCCCTTTCTATAGGAAACCAGGGCACGATTGGAGTAAATACCGAATGAGGTTAGGCAAGTGCATACTTTATGGAGCATCATATCACAAGTTAAGAGAGTATCCCAAGTTTCCTGGACGGACAGCTCAGGGAGCAGGAGCGAGGGCTCCGGTGAGCCAGCAGAAGGGACTACCTTTACAGACTCAGCAGCAGAGATTCGTGCAACATCAGGTTGGAGGAGGCCAGTAGGGACGAGCTTCCGCTATGGCAACTGAGGGTGCACAGGCAGTAGGAGAGCTTATCGCAGGTTCTGTTCATCTCAATTCCGTTTCTTACCATATTTTAACCATCTCGAAATTCAGTTCTAACAGATCTTGCTTATCGTTCTTGTTCGTAGATAAATCTGATTCTTGGTATTCATTGTCGATTTAATTTTTCTGCCAAGATAAATTATATGGGCTAGGTCACCTCAGATATGGGATCTAGAATCTTCGTTAGTCATGTTAGCTGGCATAGTGAGGACATAAAGTCAGATTTTGGACGTATTTCTCGGGTGTAGAAATTTAAGGTTTTCGCTGTCAAGCATGCGGCAATGCAAAAATTTTAAATACCATGATTCTAGAGGTATGTACCTTAGTCAAGGACTCTGTGATTATCGTAGCCTTGCTCACTAGCATGACGAAGACTCTGAGTAACATGATTTTGGACAGACGTATATGATTATCAGATTATATCTTGAGAAGTTTTTTTTTAACATATCATCTCTATTATACCCTTCTGTTGTTATAAAATTGTATTCCATCATCAAATAACTTAGGAGTAGGGATATTTTAGTTTTGTAGAACTTATTCATGTGTAGTTTTTTCATAGTGTAATGATATGATGACTTGTAGGGTGTCTGTACCCTAGAGATGATAGTTAGCATTGTATTAGAATAATAACCCATTGTAGATGATTCTCCTGACCAACCAATTTCCATAAAGGATGTTAGAATGTCTTACGGCCTTGATAATTTATTATTATTTTTTTTCCTTACCCTTTCCAGTAAGGCACCTATGACTTTTGTTTCCTACTCGGACACGCCATCTTGTGCTTCATCATTATCACACGACTTTTCTGACACGTTAGACTCAGATACACAATTCACACTTCACTTTCCTGCAACCGACACTTCATTCCCTAGCTACTTAGGCATATAACCTACAAATTTGATCAGGTTCTACATATAGATAAACTACTGCACAACCTTAGTATCCTGTATACCTGAAGTGTCCACAAAAATTGGCACTGCACCTTAGCACAGGCCCTATACTTCATATAACATTCATTATATATCCTTGATTCACATGCACTCCTTCATTCATGTACTTCACATGCTTTCACCACTTGCATATCCTGCAGTATATCATAATAACCATTGCATGTCCTGCCCCCTTATTTTGGTTAATTGCTGCTTGTGCTAGTAAACCTCCATGTTAGGCTAATGATATGTATTATGTATATATATATTATAGTGATATGTGTGATAAGTAATATGGGTTAAGGGGTTCTGCATATATTATATAGATTAGGCATATGAGATGGTTAGTCTATATATATGCATAGATGATACACTTAGAATAGTATGGGTTCTATGGGGTTATATTAGAGATATATGGGTATTAGAGGGTAAGATATATGGGGTTATATGAGGTATTTTAGAGTAGTGTTAAGGTTAAGGGTTAGAAGTTATGAGTCTAGTTTAATATAGAGTATACATGTGTATGTTTGAACTTAGGATTTATTTGGTCATGATATTTTTAACACTATAGACTATTTAGGTCTAAATCCTAGATTAGCCATTGACCCAATAGTCCAAATTGACTAGTTGTTGACCAGTTTTGACCAAGTACTTGGATGTTGACAAATTGACTAGTTGTTGACCGGTAGTTGACCATTGACTATGTTTGACTTAGTTGATTAGAGATAGGATTAGAAGTAGGATGTTTGTTTGTTTTATTTGTTTGATCATGTTTGATTATTTAGTAACATAAGACCTTGTTTGTGTTTAGGTCGGTGACATAGTTTTTTTGCGGATATCTCCGACTCGTGGTACCATACGTTTTGGTGGAGGTGGGAAGCTTAGCCCGCACTTCATCGGAACTTTCGTGATCAATGGGAGAGTCTGTGACATGGCATACAGGCTAGACTTGCCACCTGCACTAGTGGGTGTCCACAATGTATTCCACGTATCACAGTTGAGACGGTACGTGGCTGACCCTAGCCATGTACTCGATCACTCGGAGATTGAGGTAGGACCTACTCTCAGTTATCCAGAGCAGCCAGTGGAGATTCTGGATCGCCGAAAAAAGGTACTGAGAAAGCAGGTGATACCCTTGGTTCGCGTCGCATGGAGGCATCATTCTCCAGGAGAGTCTACCTGGGAGAGGGAGGATGAGATGCGCGAGCGATACCCTTATCTTTTTGGACCTTGAGGTATGATTGTCTATCCATCTCATCTGTTTAGTTTCGCCTTTTAATTTTAAGGACAAAATTCTTTTAAGGAGGGTAGATTTGTCACTACCACATTTCTAGTTTGTGGGTATTTTTGTCATTTTAGAATTTTTAAAATTAATATATTTATTATAATGGTGTGATTTTAATAATTATTTAATTAGTTGCTATGTGTTGTGATTAGCCCTAACCTAGATTGGACCTAACCTAGATTAGTCATAGTTAGTCTTAGTTAGCCATGGTTAGTATTAGTTAGTCATGATTAATTTTGGTTAAGTCATGGTTAGTTAGAGCTAACTTGGTTGCAACTTAGAATAGTGAGTAAACCTAGATTTTGGACCCTTGATTTGACTACATGACAGGAGAGCCATGGATTGTTTTCCCAAAACCCTAAACCTATAAAATAGGGCCGGCCATTAGGGATCCACACCCCCCTATTTAATGCCTCTCAAAATTTCTTGCCTCTTTTGTTCATTCTCCCATTTCTCAAGAGTAAGGTTTGGTTCTTCCTTCAACCTTTTCTATTTTGATCAATACTCATCCATTTTCATTCAAATTGCTTGCATTGTAATCTGAATAGTGTTTCCTTACTGTTGGTGGAGGTAAACCTCAGTTTTGGACTCCATAGGAGCTTTGAGCTAGCTAGAAAGGATCTTCATATTTGAGTTTTCTTGAGAAGGAGCACCACATAGGTAACTTTCCATTTAGCCATTAGATTTCCTATTTCTTGGCATATTTGCATAGCCCTAGGTGTCCTCTAACTGTAGGAATAGATTTCGTGTGGAGTCGTGTCCTTTACGTGTCCGTATCGGACACGTATCAGCCTACGTGCTGTGGTGTTCGACGAAATGCCACAGTGGGCTTTTCGTCTCTGTTTTCGGATTGTGTTTGAATAAAAATTTATATTTTAATGTGGCTTATCATTTTCCTGGAGACTGAGCTGGATTCGAGTCCAGTTCGTGTCATGTTGGACTCGTGGACACGCCCCCCGCGAGCGCAGTCGGGCTGTCCTGCTACTCTGGTGCTTGTGTGGGTGTTGTAGGGCTCGTGGACACGTGAGATTAGACAAAGAGCTTGGAACAATGTCTGACACGACACCCTCAAGGCCTCATTTCCAATGGGTTTGTGTCTAGGAAGAAATTCGACTTACACAGGACACGGGTTTACTGCAGTCTGAACCCAGTTCAGTAGGTTGGGTTCGTGAGCTCTTGGACACGTTCGTGTCCTATTTTTGGACACGATATTGCATGTATAACACGTACACATGTTAGTCACTAACTACCAACCATTAACCTAACATATTAATTGTTATCTCTATGTTGAAATAAAAAATCCCCATTTTCTGATACTGTTAAGTATCAGTGAATTAACACACTATTTTCTCCATTTTCGATTTATATTTAAATGTTAATATCATGTAATGTAATGTGGTTCAGTTGCAGTTACAATTAGATACCATGTTAGGGTTTGTGTTAGCATGAATGAGTGTTCGAATTTACATTTGGGGTTTGGCATTTGGTTTGCAGTTTTTCCCAAAACTGAGTTCATGTACTGCATACCCATTTTTTCTGTTAATTAAGTTCAATTTCATATTAACTCACTGTTACTCTCTTATACAGTATGTAGTTCATATGTTAGGGCTTTTCTAGCATGATTAGGTGGTGGTAGATGTGAATGGTTACATTAAGAAAACTGGGATTTATATACACATGTACACGTACACTGATTTTCCCATTTATCACTGTCACCTTGTTGAAATCTGAGAACATGTTCCCATAATCCCTGTCATGATTGTTTGATTCACATGAGTACGTAAATCTGAGATTTATGGTTACCAATACATTGATGATAAACCCAACCCTGAGAACCTGAAATTCCGAGTACATAGGTACTGTTGTGGACTGAATGCTATTGAACTGTCTTTGAAATAAATTTAAGAACCACATGGAATGATTCACACACTGTCAAACCTTGGACTGAGACACTATTTCTATGTTGTGAAGCTATCAACTAAACCTGAGATTGCCCATACACACACACACACACAAAGGACATTGGTCCATTTCAAATCTGAAAACTGAAATTAACTGGGATTAGCCTACTCTGACTGATTATAACTAAAATTTGGGACTTTACTTTGTAAACTGATTAACACACATTACACACCATTATTTATGCATTCATTGATTCCTGGAACCTATACTCTATTGACCTACACACAGCCTATGGAATGTTCCCAATTTCACACCTGAAATTCTGAGACACACACCCTTACACTACCTACATGCCATGATCCTGAGATTACACATTAACACACACACCACAATTTCTGAAACTGATAAACACATGAATATGCAATGTAGACACCCTAGTAGATAACTGTCACATGACACTCTCATGTATCCTAGCGACACACACACACATTATGACAGCTATACACACACTCATGCCTATGTTGACACACACATACACACTTTCCCTCTTTCCCTATACATATATATATATATATATATATATATATATATATATATATATATATATATATATATATATATATATATTATATAGCTAAATATGTTAATGTGATAAAATAGAGAATTCCTATTGATATATATGTGTATATAGATATGTATGGAAATTGTATGTGCATAGCCTATGGTATCCTTGTGTGGTCTTGGCATATGGTAAATATGCACATGAGTAGTCATATAAACTTGTGTATGGTGTATACTTTCTAGGGTAGACATGTTAGGCCTAGTGAGACTTCATTGGGTCTAGGTTGACCTAGTTGACCTAGCATTGACTAGTTAGTTGACTAAAGTTGACCAGGGTTGACTTTGGTCTAGAATTGACCCAATATCATGTAGACTGCATCATAGTAGCTTACTTTATTAGTTGGACATGTTATGACTTGTACTGTTCTGATTATGAGCCAGACACCACTCCTCAGGCAGTGTTTCACTAAGATGTTCATGATATCAGGCGAGTACATTCTATATTCTCTGACCGTTTCATACTTGCTAGGAGTATTTTCTTGCTCTAGATTATTTTACTTGATGCTGACACGATGGAAACACGGACTAGTACTATATGGATCTTTTCATACGATGGTATCCCCCTCGGGAGCATCAGATACATCATGTCATGTGCATGTCACTTTCATCATGTATTCTTGTGCTTTTACCTACTCTCATGTTCACGGAGCCCCCATGTTTATATTCATGTGCACCCATTTATGGGCCCCTATGTAAATTTCATGTGCAATAACATAACTTGAATGGATCCTTGTGTATTGATTGGGGTACGGGGGAGTATAAATAGTCATATTTATAATTTCCAAAGTAGTGTTGTCATGTGCAAACTCTCATGTTTATTATCAAGTCGTTCACATGTCTAGCTTGTACTCTAAATTACTAGTTCACTGTAGCTCTTTACCTATAGTAGATATCTTATTACAGTCTTCTCTTTTACTTCATGTATATTCTTCAGCGTTTTATGTATCTTACTCTATTGCCTGTATTTTATTCCTGTCATGATATGAACTGCGTGAGATGTACTGTGCTCGCTCCAGTCCTGACTGGACCTGTTGAAATATTACAGATGACTTTGACGAGCTGTGTCCCACCTATTACAGAGCAGGCTTAGACGACACACTTGAGCTGGACCCTCAGGAGGACCCCGCACTTGCTGATGATACTACCCCTATAGACTAGGCTATTTAGCTAGGCTAGTTCTATTTATCTTCATGTTATGTCAGATACACTTGTATATATTAGGAGTTTGTACTCTAGATTTGTGGAGATATTTATCTTAGATTTCAGCTATCTCTCTATCTTATATTTATCATCTGTGGATTCTGTGTTCTTCTATTCTATCGTATCGTACTTTCTTCTTTAGTTGTGATTGAGTTGTTATTTATGTCACCTCCATTCGGAGTGTATAAACTGTACAGGTACCTTATAACTGTTAGATGTATATGACCTAGGACAGCATTCTACCGTTGATACTACGACGTAGGCTGGACGTAACCACTTCTCGTGCCCTTACACTGGGTACGGGTCGTGACAACCAGGCCCGATATAACCTACTCACCCCTTACTAATACTTGGGACTAATTCCTAGGGGGCAACACCTATCACTAGATACACTGTTTACTGATACTAAGTAGTGTACTCTCTAGGACAATCCCTAGGACTAACACAAACTTGCACTGTCACAGGAACACTTAAACACTTTCATCTCCCATTTCACTCTATAGGCACTTGACACTATGCACTCTAAACACTTGGACACAAATATTAGTCAAGCCCAAACTGTTACAAGGATAGTTCCCCTTTCATGTGACACTTAAAAGCTCTCTCCTCATTATTAGTTTGACACTAGGACACTTGCGCACAACTCAAACAGTTACACTCTCACAAACCTTCACTCCTCTCACTAACTTTCTAATTCTCACTAACATATACTCACTGGTTTAGCCCTTCACTTTACTGTTACATTGATCCACTCACTGACACTGCTTGCTCACTGATACACTGACACTGGTTCACTGATACACTCTAATTCCTCACTGACACTGGGACACTCACTGAACTAACTGAACACAGTGAAATAGGGTTTAATCCCCCATCCCGACCCTCACTCTCACGTAACATTACTAACAGAAGTCCTCACCTTCATTCACTCACTCGACACATGAATACTGAAATGTCAGTGCACCTCCAACACTCCTCACACCACTGACACAGGAAATGTCTCACTCACACATTATATGTGAGGTTACCTGGACACTCACTCACTAAACTGAGATAGGACACACACTATGACAACAAATACTAGTTACATAGGCCTATGGCCAATGTGGCCTAACTGCCACTAAAATATTGGCCTATGGCCAATGTGGCTTCTGCCCAAAAATATTGGCCCATGGCCAAGGCTAAGACACTGGCCTAATAGCCAATGTGGCTCGAATAGGGAGATCCCCTCCCTCTCTCTCAACCGACACTCTCAACTGTCATAGGGAAAATTGTTAGCTCACATAGGCCGAAATGCAATTTCATGTATACCTTTATACATACATATAATTATGAGTACAAAAATTGTAAACAAAACTAAAATGGTCCATTTGTCATTTTCACGAACAGTTGGTGTGCTCTCCCCGATTTCTCCATGGATGACACAAAAACTCCAAATAAATTCTACCAAAATGAAGGTTAGAGCCTTGCTCTTCTCCCTATGGGTACCCCTAGTCCATGTGTGTGTTCTTACTAGTGTCATGCATGAAAATAGACCTCAAACTATGAAAATGACTAGAACTTTACCTATTGGGAGATGAATTCCCAATGAAACTCTCTTAAAAGGTTCTAGTATCAAGTTTGACACAACCTTCCAAGATTTTGGACTCCTCTTCTCTAGCTCCTTGGTCTCCAAGCTCCAAGCCTTCTAGAGTGAAGATTAGGGGAAGTTTGAAAGGATTTTGGAGGAGTTTTGATGGTGGAAAGTAGGGAAATGAATGAGGCTAATAGAGAACTCTTCTAGGGTTTATGGAGGCTCAAAATAAAATGAAGAAGAGGGAGAAAACCCTCTTTATGAGAAGCCATGAAGGGTGCCCTAAAACCCCCTTTAAAATATCCATTCTACCCCAGAAATTGTCATGAACACTTATCTTAAATGAAGGCTTATTCTAGTCTAAGTGTTGGGTTAATTTCTATTCCTAATCTTGACTCTACATGACTTAAATGTGTCTAGTTGGGTTCATCCTAGAATATAGGTCCAAGTAGCCAGTTCTAGTCCAATTAGGTCCATAAGTCAAAGGTCCAATAAATAGGTTAGTCAACTAATAAATGCAACAATCATATTTAGTTAATAAAGAATACCCACTATATAAATAATGTAAAATAACATAAATACCCCTATTTCGGAAATATAATAGTGGCAGTCTTACCCCCTTATAAATAATTCGTCCTCAAAATTTAAGTTGGTTGTACTCTTCTCTAGGTTAAGCCCCCAACAATCATGGTCCAAGAAAGTCCTATCTAAATCATAAAATTCATTTGAAAGAAAACAAACATGCATGGTTATGGTCTTACTGGTCATGATATTACAATCCCTATCATGGGTTCTAGTATGAAAATCATCACTGAAACTATAAGGTACTACGAAATCAACAGATCATAGAGCGAGAAAGGTAGGAAAGAATAGAACAAAAAATATACTAATCCATCATCTGTAGCATCGACCTCCTCGACCGTCAATGCAAAAGCCCTGCCCTACTAGGGTACCTTCCTCTGCTGGTACGGGGCATGACGTGGTGCCACAGGTGGCCTAACTCCATCTTTCTGCCCTTTATCTGGACACTGGCCAGGACGATGAAGGGTTAAGAGACAATTCCTTACTAGATGCTTCGTTGATCCATAATGCAAGAATGCTCCCAGCCTCTTCCTGTATACCTCCCAAGTATGGCCTGACCTCCGGTAGTAGGTACATGTAGAAGCTGGCTGAAACTGTCTCTGAGGCTGCTCATGCTCCTCATGTACTCGAGCTTATATCGGTGCATAAAACTGTTGAACCTGAGCCCTAGCAGGAGCCTGGAACCGCTATTGTAGAGCCTAGAATGATTGATGTAGTAACTGGGGATGCTTCGCCGGTCCTACACTACTAATAACACCAGCCATGGCGTTACTGCTTCTCTTGGGCTTGAGACCCAAGTCCTCCTCAGCAATCTGAGTATCTATTAGAATATCCTCGAAGGTAGCCATACGATGCCTAGAAGTACGTAATCTGACTTCGCTGTTCAGGCCCCTCCTGAACTCCTGGCCCGATCCTCTGGCTTCTGAACCATGCTCTTCGTGAACCAGCTCAACCGAGAAAACTCATCAACATACTCATCTAATAACAGTCTCCCCTGAACCAATCAATGAAACTGGCCCTCCAAGGTACACAAAGCCATATCATGGAATTACTTCTCCTTGAAAAGATTCTTGAAGGCCTCCCAAGTCAACTCTGTCACCGCACACCTAGGCTCTATACGATACCACGTGAGAGCGATATCGAACAGCTGGCTGGCGACCGCCTCTACCTGCAATCTCTTCGAGATCTGTGCCAGATGCAAGATCCGCTCAATATCCTCCAGCCAATCATCGGCATAGAGGATCCCCTCTATCCCTTTGAACTCCCGAGGGGACATCTTCTTGAAGTCTTTGACCATACCAGGCCTTTCCTGCTGCAGCTGTGGCTGGGCGGGAGCGCCCTGTGGCGGAGAAGTAGCTACCTTTTCTACTATAGCAAGTGCCAACTGGTGGGCACTATCAATGTTTTGGCGCAACACATCACCCTGCCGTTGTTGTGCCTCGACCTGAGCCTTATGCGCATCCATCATCTGCTGGTATAGCACGAACATCTGCGATGTATCAGACGATGGTAGAGGTGGTAGAGGGAGAGACTCTGGCTGCACGAGAACAACCCTCTGGTCTGGTACAGGAACACCCCAGGAGCTGTTGATACTCCCTTATGGATGGAGGAAACAGTAGGAGCAACCCCCGGAGCTGCAGCTCCTGCAGCTGGAGGAGGAGGTTGTGAAGTAGCAGACCTCTCCATCGCTACGGTGGTTCCAGAGCGTTGCGATCTGGTCTTCGGCATCCTGAAGATAGATCAACAAAGGAAATCATCATGGCACATGATGAGGTATTATCAAGGAAGGACAATCGAATTTGGAGAATAATTGCAAGGAAGGATTGAAATGATAATCAAAAGATTGGAAGTTTCCTAATTATGATTGAGTATCTCTTAATATAGCCTATAACCTATATTCTAATAGCAGGCTCGTAGTAGCACTCTAAGTCGAGCACCACTACGATATTGCACTAGTTGTGACCTCGACCTGCATAGGCCACCACAAGAAATGTGTCACGACCCGCACTCGGTTTAAGGGCACGAGGACGTGGGTATGTGTAGCTTACACCGTAGTGTCGACGGTAGAACGCTGTATAGGTCGTCTCTATAACATCTAATATCTAACAATATGAAATATAACCTATCATCTCCGTACAAAGGAATAATATGACATATGAAATGTATAACTAAATCACAAGTTCTAAAGGAAGATAAGCATGATATTTGGAGATAAAGACTGAATAGTAGCATATATCAAGTACAAATAGTGTCTAGAAGTCTATGTCTCAATAATATATATCCTGAATAAAACATAATATCTCAATCTCATAAACTGGAGATGAGGTCCAGTAAACGTAGCTACTAGCTAAAATACTACTGGAGGTACACCATCAAAAAGCACTGGCTCCAAGGAAAATCTCCTGGACATGGTCGTCAGTTCTCTAAATACTCTGAAAAATGTTATCCAATCAGGATTGGAGCAAAGTACAAACACTAGCAGCAGTTTCAATTAATTGACAAAAACTATAAAGCAGTGATACAGAAGATGCTAGATACGATGAGGAACAAGCTAACGCAATAAAAGTAACAAAGAAAGGCGGGCAGTTTAATCAATAGAATGTAATTCGTGCTAACAAGAAATGCTAGTAGAACTACGATACCAAGGGTAGAGCAATGTATCTGGTGAATTGAATATGAAAACTATAATAAACAATGTGTTTTGAAATACCAAATAGATATGTGATCGGCTTGGGAGATTTAATAATTTATACTAGGAAAAGCTAGCTTAATCATACATGAAGTGTATGATTAGCTAGTAGATGGTGATTTACACTACTTGTCGATAGTTCTTGATCACATACCTAACTAGTATTTCTTTCGTCCGGACTGATACGATGGATCCAACCATGACACGTTACTAGCCAATGTATCCAATGTTATCTAATATTCCAGTGTTATCCAGTGTTATCCAATATTATCCAATGTTATCCAATACCAATGAGAACAGTATCCGATACTATTGCGATGAGTTAAGATAACATCTCATGACTGAAGATCCAATGACAATACCAATCCATGTACCATCATGTCAAGAATCATAAGTTAGTAGTAATCAAATAATGGAAACTATCAGAGAATGTACTCACCTGCAATCCTGAGCAGTAAATGTGAATCGAGGCCCGAAGTAGAGTCACAAAACCTATATATGAGATATACATTGTTAATTGGTGTTCTGATATGTTAAACATGGATATCTAATGTGTGATATGCAATCTAAGTCAAATCTATGTCAACTAGGTCAAACTAGGTCAATTTGACTTAAAGGTTGACTTTTGGGTCAAACTGGTCAACATTGGCCAAATCAAGTCAATCTAGGTTAAGTTAACCTATTCCAAGTTATTACCTACCAATCTATCCATATATTACCTATATATTAGATATTACCTTTACCTATACCTATGTATGTTATTACCTACTTAGGTATATTCCTTTTATTTTTCCCACTACCTTAACTATAGGTAGTTACATATACTACTTAGATACCTACATAGGTTTAACCCATAGACCACATTACCACTAATGGCCCTAGCCTATACTTAGTGATTTTCCATTACCTAACAGATACCCTTTTACCTACATATTGGATATTACCTTCGTATTTTTATTTTTTATTTTTTTATAGCTAATCCTATATGTTATTGCCCTAACTAAGGTAATACTCTATTCTCAGTTTTTTTCCCTTATCCACATTATGCCACATATACTGCTACACCCTCTAACTCACTAATATACCCTTTACCCTGGACTCCACTGCCTAGCACTTAAATCCTAAACTTTGGACACTAACACCTAACATAGTGTTGGTACCATTCTCATGGCCAACACACTAGCAAATGGCCTTGCTGCCAAACAAGGCACTGCCTAGCCAATATGGCCTGGCCATACTCACACAGGGCCTATGGCTCCCTGCTGCCGCTAGGGGGTCAAGCACCCTCCCCTCTCACTGGCCTGTTATGGCCAGTGCACCCACACAAGGCTTGTGCACCATGTGCATAGGTGGACATGGCCTAAGGTCAAGGCCTATCAAGGCCAACTCCTGTGCAACTTGTACTGCAAGAGTGTGGGCATTGCCCTGTGGTCATGCCCTGCCCAAATGCAGGGCCAAACCCGTCTAACCTGGCCACACAGGCCTGCCAAGGCCTGACCCCATTCCTGTGTAGTCCTTGCCCTGTACAGGGACTCTCCTCTTACTCACCTCTACTCTCTCTTTCTGTCAATTTGATAGTTAGCTCATGTAGGTATCTTCAAATCAACCACACACTCTTAGCACTCTCAAAGGATTCACAGATGATACACTCTATACAAATGACACTCTTACTCACTAATCATTAGTGCAACTATCAATGACAGTTCATGAACTTACATAGGCCATATAGCCTGCCTAACCTGCCCCATACCTAGTCTACTGGTCAAGGCCTAAGGTAAAATGCCTCTATTACTGCAGTAGGAGTACCTCCCTAGCTGCCTGGCCATGTTGCCACATCTATTCCTCCCACAGGTAGGCCAATTACCTACTGCTCGTGCTCCTAAGCTTGTCGTTTGCAAGCAAAATAGCAACTACTGCTACTTGATCTACTTGCTGCCCTTCTTATATGGCCTCATGACCTTTACACACTCTCTTCATCTAAATACAGGCCTCTATGCCCTGTGTGCAGGCAACACAAGGACTATGCTGCCACCTGAATATTACCTACAGATCATACCCTTACCTTTATCTTTCCCTGCATTGGGCTAACCTCCCAACTGTTACCACATAACCTGTATGGACGCCTACCTGCAGTGGACAAGTCCCTTCCTATAGGCCACACTCCCTCTCCCCGACCTATGTGTCACCCAGGTGAACCCCATGGCTCAAAGCCTCTAGTCAAGTCAAGACTAAGGGTTTCTCTTAACCCTATCAACTGCTGCCTATACCCCTTTTCTATTATGGCCTATACCAGGCCCAACATGACCTGCTCACCCCTTTACTAATACCTGGGACTGATTCCTAGGGGGCAACAGCCATCACTAGACACACTGGCTAATGACACTAGGCACTGCACTCTCTAGGACACTCCCTAGGACTGACACAAACTTGTACTGTCATATGAACACTTAGACACTTTTATCACCCATTTTACCCTATAGGCACTTGACATTATGCACTCTAAACACTTGGACACAAATATTAGTCAAGCCCAAACTGTTACATGGATATTTCCCCCTTCACGTGATACTCAAAATCTCTCTCCTCACTATAAGTTTGACACTAGGATACTTGGGCACAACTCAAACACTTACACTCTCACAAACCTTTACTCCTCTCACTGACTTTCTAATTCTCACTAACATATACTCACTGGTTCAGCCCTTCACTTGACTATTACACTGATTCACTCACTAACACTGATTCCTCACTGATACACTGACACTGGTTCACTGATATACTGACACCGGTTCACTGATACACTCCAATTCCTTACTGACATTGGGACACTCACTGAACTAACTAAACACAGTAAAATAGGGTTAAAATCCTCTATCCCGACCCTCACTCTCACTTAACAACACTAACACAAGTCATCATCTTCACTCACTCATTCGACACATGAACACTGAAATGTCACTGCACCTCCAACACTCCTTACACCACTTGTAGGAACGAATTATAAAGCGTAATACACTAAAAGGGGGTGAATAGAGTAGGCAGCAAAAATTAGCTAATTAAAAATATTAGCAACCAGATCAAAGATAATATATTACAAGTAAGTAAATGAAAAGAAGAGATCATAAAGCAAATGTAAACACGGCGATGTATACTGGTTTTCCTGTTGTGAGAAGTATTCCAGTCGGAAGAACTCTAGCTTCCAGTTGAATCCACTATGAAAAAATACTATAAGTTTTCATCCGAAGTCCTTGTAACTTCTACAACGCGAGCTTCGATCCAAAGTACTCGACCAACTTCAATTGTGAAGTGTCTTTCTTCAATCAAGCCTCTGATTATAATCACTCTGAAACTTCTAGACCGTACCACACTGGCAAATCGACTAGAGGATTGTAATCGGCTTGGGATTTGAAAATAAAAAGCTTTAGAATAATTTGGAAGAAATGTATTGAGCTTAGAGAAAAGTGACAAGAGAGGTGTATTGAAATGAGTGAAATTCTTCTCTATTTATAGGTTTTCCAAAGGCAGAATTCGGACAGAATTCTATGAGAGAATCTCGACAAGTAGTCGTTGCATTCGTAACATCGGGAAGACCAAGTTCAAAATCCAACATACACTAACGGAACTCGGGCAGAATTTTGGCCGAACTCGGGCCGAATTCTCCTCGGATCCAGAATTAGATTTTTGGGATTTTTGCAAATTGGTTTTTGGCCTCTTTCAAAAGTTTAAGTAGTTGGGAACTTTTTGTAAAATGGGCTATTTTCAAAACATAGGATATTTTGAAAAATATTTTGGGTTAGCCTATTTGCCAGTACGACTCGGTGTACATCGCATTCCTAGACTCAATAAATATAAAATTTATATTGAATATGAAATACAGACTCAAGTGGCAAAATGGCTTCGATCTTGAACGGAATGGTAGCAGTTCTCAGCAATCGTCCTAGTAGCCCTTATATCGAGACAGGATTAGATTAATTATTAAAACCAGGTTTGCCATGACCAATGGGCCAACAATCTCCCTAATTTTGATAATTGACAAACTTTAACCGATATAACATCTCGATCGTTTGATTTGAAAAGAATCAACATTGTAATATCTGTTTAGCTTGTAAGTTCAGCTTGTATGGTACTGTATCCTCAAAAAAATTCCTATATCCTACAAAAGATGTTAGATCCTATTTCTTCGCCGTTGTCACCTAGCAAAATAATTGCAAAGAGAGAAGCTTCCCCGTAATTCATGCGTAAGAAATAAATGTTGAAGAAATACAAAAAAATATAGAAAAAAAACATGTATTTCACAGGCAGTTTATATGTAGAAGCATAAGCTAAAAAAATAATGCTATGCATTGTTTGCCATTAAAATTGTTTGATTGAAAACTTTAATACAAACAGAACAGTATTACAATGTAGAACTTAGATGTAGTCCTAGGAGTACACTTTTGTTTAAGCTGGGTCCTTAGTGCCAATGGAGCGAGTGGTAATGCGTTGACTCCGTTGACGGGCTGACGACGGTTATCGGTTCTCTGAAGGTGTGGATTGCTCTGGGTGCTGCAGCTTGCTGAGAGGAGGAAGACGTTGAGTGTCTGTATCTGCCTCTCTGATGACTCCTTGTATGTTCGTTGTAGATTCTGTGTGTGTGTGTGAAGGAGACGATCCTTCTATTTATAGATTTGCAGGCTGACTGCTCATGCGCGCATGTGGGATGCGCCGGTGTGGGGACGCCACGTGGAAGTTGCTGATAGGGGCGCACGAATGATGCGCCCTGATTGGGAGGTTGAACTCTTCATACTGCTGTTGTGAGCCGGCACGTAGCAGAAGAGAAGATCTTTCTGTTGCTGAAATCTTGGACGAGTTGAGTCAAAGGACACATGTCGTCGACTCATGGCTTGAAGATCTCGGATTTAGGGAAGGAAGTAATCTGGTGAGCTGCGCCTTGATTGGGCGCAGGAGGAGGTTGCGGCTCATAACCTTTAGGGGTTACAAACTGTTTAGAGCGCATGGCTTTTGAGGCGCATGCAGGCGACTTTCCATCTGTCTTTCGGGATCAGAGATTGGTCTGGGGCGCATGGCTTTTGAGGCGCATGCAAAGCTTCAACTGGAGACTCTTTTTCTGTCTTTAGGGATCGGTGAAGGGTCTGAGGCGCATGGCTTTTGAGGCGCATGCTGGTTTGGACGCATGGCCGTAGAGGCGCATGGCGATTTGGACGCATAGCCGTAGAGGCGCATGCGGATGGCCACGTGGCAGTAGCCGTCGGAATAGAGTCATGATAATACTGACGTTGCCGACGCTTCGTTCTCTGAAAAAGCTGTCAACTGTTCAGACTTTAGGAAGCGTGCTGCCAACTCTGGTGTCAGTTCAGCATTTAATGTTTGTGACGTTCGATGGACAGCTGAGTAGGCACATTGGTTGGTGTTCCACTCGGCATGGAGATATGAGGGGGGGCACATCCTCTGTGATGCACCGGGTACTGTAGGGCACGTCTGTGTGATGCACCTGATGCTGGAGGGCGCGTCCGTATGATGTGCTGTTTGGCGGGCGCATCCGACATGTCCTTTAATGACGCGGCTGTCTCGCTCCTCGAGTGCTATAAATAGCCGTTTGGCTGAATTCGAGGCGTCCGGTTCATCCATTTAATGCAAATTCATTGCACAGAATTCGAAGAGTCATCCACTTGGCGCATGGGTTTGATTTGCCCGGCCTATAAATAGTGGCATGGAGAGAAGGTTTGCTCTTCGTTCTCTCTCGTAATTCCAACATGAACTTGGATATGCGGGTGCATTCTGTTGACGAAGTGCTCCCGAGGGTGAAGATGAGACGTCGTGTTGTCTTCGATGCACTTGAAGGTGACTGTTACATCCAAAAGACGGAGTCGAGGGCTTCTGAGGCAGGCGGAAGGTGCCTGTTGCATCCAAAGATAGGGATGTTCGGGCCTCCTCTCCGTTGTTCCGGAAGAGCCGTAGATCAGAATGGTGGTGCTAGGCTCTCTCTTCCTTCAAAGTGGGTGCCGCCCACTTTGATTATGTTGAAAGCTCCTTGTGCCATGATTTCGATCACGGTCTTCCTTGGTCTTTGGAGGCTCTTTCGAAGCCTCCCCTGGCCACAGCATTTACGGTGCTCTTCTCTTCCTTGATCCAGCCAGAGGGTTAAATGCTTTGCTTAGCGAAGCACTTATCAGGTGAGCCTGGCTGGAAGAGCGGCACATAACTGGGCTCTGCTCGGCCAGGTGAGCCTGGTTGGAAGAGTTGCACATAACTGAGCTGCTGAAGGGATGCACATAACTGAGCTGGATGCACATAACTGAGCTGCTGAAGAGATGGTAGGATGCGCCTGGCTGGAGGCGCATGACATCTGCTGTGTCTGGCTGACAGCGCATGGTGACTGCTGCGCCTATCGAAAGGTGCATGGAGGTGGCCGCTGCGCCTATCCGGAGGTGCATGGTGGCCGCTGCGCCTATTTGGAGGCGCATGGTGGCCGCTGGCTGTAGATCTAGGATCTTTCTTTTTGTAGAAATTCTCCTTTGTACAACCTTTTCTAGCCATGTAAATAGACTTTTATATATAAAATAGAAAGTCCTTCTTCGAATGGCTTATTTTGATTTTGATGTCTGAGTTCTGGTGCATATAGTGCCTGGCGCATGGGCTTTCTGGCTGTGAAATTCCATGCTTCTACAAGAACCCTTCAAAGTTTTCAAAACTTTTGAATAAGTTTTGGAATACTTTGAATAAGAAGCATGGAGGTCAGGGCACTTGATTGTTGGGCGCATGCTTGTTCGGGCGCATGCTCCTTCCAGTTGATGATGATGACGCCTTGGTAACCCAAAAAGATTAATGATGATCTTTTGGTTGTATTTGCTGTTATCTCCTCACGGAATCCGAAGCGACGGCTGAGATTACACGTCATCGGTTCACGCGTGCGACCATGCCCTATAAATAGGTGAGGGTTGGAGAGAGAGAGTTCGTCTTCTCTGTGCCTTTGCTTTCTTTAGAGTTTTTTCTTCAAAACCCTAACTTTTTCTTCTCTGAGAGAATGGCTCCCAAGACTCCTCACGGTGGTGCCGGCAAGGGGAAGGAGAAAGCGAAGGAGTTCGTTGATGAGGATGCACCTATCACCCCTGCAACTCCGGCCGACGTTCGTCCTGAGGTGACGGGTGGGTTTCATCTCCTTCACATAAGCTTTTGGGCCAGACTGTGCCCTAACTCAGATTTGCTGACGCGTATGGACTTTTGTCCTGATGATACGCCGAGGTTCTACCCCGCCGACGTGCATAGGTTTACACCTTTATCACGCACCGAGGTTTAATGGCTGACGCGCATAGGTTTCGTACCCTGATGATGCGCCGAAGCCTTCGCTGACGCGCATGAGCTCACGCTCTGATGATGCGCCAAAGCTCCAATGCTGATGCGCATGGGCTTACGCTCTGATGATGCGCCGAAGCAAGTTGACGCGCATAGGCTTACGCCCTGATGATGCGCCGAAGCTCTGATGCTGGCGCGCATGGGCTTACGCCCTGATGATGCGCCGAAGCTATTTGACATTTTTGTCTGACTTCCACCTTTGTTGTATCAGTGTCGATGACGATCCCTTTGTTGAATGAGGTCCTTCTGGACGCTTCTCTTTGTCAGATGAGAGTTGATTTTGACGAGGCGGTGATCAATCCTGCGAAGGACGCTATCTTACAGGACCAACCTCATGAGAGAATGCTACAAATCCAGACCCAGTTGCCTCTTTTCCTCCAGAGTATGATGGAGAGTGGTAAACTGAAGTCTGCTGAATCCGAAGGTGTAACTTTCTTAAAACCTGCCTTTCTGTTTGGCGATCGACTAGTCTCTTCCGAAACGAAGATACTGAGGATCAGAGAAGACTGGTTCTTTTCTGCCAAAGGCATGGTTTTGTACATGCGGCAGGTTGACCGCCAGTTGCCGCTGACGGCTTTTTATCGTCTAGCTTCGAAGAGAAGGATGGGTTGGGAACTTACTCCCTCTCAAGGAGGGGCCTTGGGAGGTACCCTCTCAATTGACGCCTCCTCGAACCAGCGAGATACTTTGACTGCTTCATGAGCCGGTTCTTCTTTCAGTTACCGAGCCTTACGTCCTGGGAGCATCTACAGTGAGGTCCCAAACGACACGTTTCCCTTCAGTGCCCCGATCTTTACAAATCGGATGCTGACATCAAAGGTGATGTATCCGACAGGTAGCTTCAGAGTCGAAGGCTGGTGTCACTACATCCCGAAGTGGGACGAGTTGACCACTTGGGTGCTTTCAAGGTTCGAGGTTGAGCTTAAAGAGATCGGGCTGACAGCCGCCATTCGGGCCACGCAGGCAGGCATGGACCTCAATAAGCCTATGTTCCTTGCGCTCTTGGAGCTTTTCAATGCCCAGACTGGCAGCTTCTTTACTACGGTGGGGGAGTTGGGATTGGCCCTTCATGAGATGTACGAAGTGTCCAAGCTTCCTTGGGGCTCGGAACCGTACGAGGAATATTTTCCATCAAATGAAGAGATCCAAGTTCTGGAGGATAAGGATCCGAAGATGATGGCTGTTTTCAAAGAGGTGACAAGCCATCATTATCTGATGCACCGGAGGGACAAAGGCAAGACCCAGCCTCATGTGACTGCTTGGAGGGACTACGTCTTCAGGCAGGATTTGACCGATCCTTCAAGGATTCGGTTTGCGACTTCGCAGGGATTGAAGCCCGCGGAAGTGAGTTCTGAAATAAGCCGGCTGGACGAAAGGACCCCACACTCTAATGAGGGCGACAAGGCTACGTACAGCTGTTTCTGGCACTGCGGGCACCGGATGTCATCCAAGGCAGTGTTGACGTCCTACTTGATGATATGGCTCCGGGATTGCATATTTGCAGGTGGATCCGGTGCCGTCGAGAGGGTACATCGGAATCTCATTTTGCCTGCAGTGAAGTTGGCCTGCGGATGACCTTTAGCTCTCCTTCCCGCGATGGTGTGCAACCTGTTACGCGGTTTGAGGTCTTTTGTCGATGATGTGATCCATGAGAGAGGTAACAATGATAACTTTCCCCGGGCCGAGCTGCCTTTCCATTATCTTATGGGGTGGCTGATTCTGCATCATCCGAACGTGATGAGTCCCGGTCCGGAGGAGGACCATGTCGAAGGGGATGCCTTCATTCGCCGCTTCTATAAGAGGAAGTGGTCTTACACTGGCGTCCCCGTTTGCAGGAGAGTCTTGTCCTACCTTCAGGGGTGGGAGATTGTCAAGGTTGGCCCGATCTTCAAAGATTTCGAGGCCGACCAAGATTTAGTTGACTCTGGCGAAGATGCGGTCACTCTGCCGAAATGGAGTTTTCGTTGGTTGCAGAGTATCTGGCCTTCTCACCTGGTCTACCGCAACCAGAATAGGTGTTATCTGGAAGCTTATCTGCCAAGCCGATTTGCTCGTCAGTTTGGCTATACCCAGTTAATGTTGCGGAATTCCAGTAGTAGTTTAGGCTTCATCGGGAGTTTGCTGGATGGAGCCCGGGGCTGGCAATATTATAACGCTGGATGCACTAGCGTTAAGTTCACCACGCCAGTTCGCAATCCTCGGCCGCCGATCCTATATCCGGCCGCCAAGCTGTATTGCACTATGACTGCTATATCTCCTGGTTATGACAGGAAGACTAGTTTCATTATTGGAACCCAGCTGGAGGCGACAGCGAATATGTTGATGGCAGCCCGATCATATCGTCCACCAGAGTTGGCGGGGTATCGGGCTGCTGCTGCAGTACCAGTGGGAGACCCGTCTGTCGGAAAAAGGCGTGCTGACACAGAAGCTGGTTCTTCTGTACCGAAAAGGTCGAGAAAGGCGCCGACCCCGAAGGTTACGGAAGTGCCACTTATAATGCCAGCAGGATCAATCCCTGCTGAGGTAAGGAATATTTCGTAATTCCAATTCTTTTCGTCATTGTGGCGACTTATGCTCTTCTTCTTGTAGGGATTGAAGAAGAAGTCCCGTGTTTCAAAATAGGGCGCTAGTAAACCGAAGGAGGTGGCAGGCTCTTCTGATGAGCGCATTCCACCGATGCTAATGTCTCCCGTGGAGGAAGGTCCCGAAGATGTTCCTGCGGAGGTTTTAATATCTCCTGACTTCGAGGTCGCAACAACTTCTGGAAGAGCACCATCTGCCGTGGAGGCCTTGGATGCTGAGAGTCCTGCGGACTCGAGGCATCCTGATGATGAAGTGGACTGGAGTTCGTCGCCTTCCGATGACGTTCCTCCGGTCTTGCAAGAATCTGCTGCGGGGACAGCAGATATGGTTGAGACAGAGGAGAGGGTTGAATCCCCTCTTTATCATGATGAGGAGAGGTCGGCTGCATTATTGCCGAGTCCTACCCCGGCTTCAACCGTGGAAGTTGAGGCGGCTACCACTCAGGAGGTAGCGACAGATTCTGTCCCTGTTGAGGGACTCGATGATGAGATCCGTCTGCCAGTCAAGACTGATGCGACGGGTCAAGAGACAAGTGATAATCTTCCTATTCTGCCAAGGGAGGTACCAACTGTTGATAGGACGTTGGGGGTAGAAGAGGTGGCTGTTGACGTCGGAGGTTCCTCCGGGCTTGAGAAGGGTAAGGGTGTAGAACCCTCTGTAGCTCCTTCTACTTGGGGGACCATCTCGACGCCTGTGCCGGCTCCTTCTGTTGCTTCGGCTCCTCGGGCTAGAAGTCCAGCCCCTGTTGATGAAGAGCCCATTGATGCCGAGGTTCAAGCCTCGCTGATTGAGGTTGGCAGATCTTCTTTCGGTCCGTAAACTGTAGTAGCTCCTCCAACTCCCGCGATGACGCCGCAGGTCCTGGCGGATGCAGATGAGTATATAAAATTCCTCGTCGAGGGGGTATACAAAATACTGCAGAAGGGTGTATCTGCTGTGATGGATGCCAACAGGAGTTTTACGACGGCAAAAGCTTTGGCAATGCCCTGCATCGAGCTGATTCGTATTCACCAAGGCCACGACCACATGGCCGAAATTCTGGAGGCTTCAGTGATTGAGCTGTATGAGCGGCTCGCGGAACTTCAACGCATCCAGCGAAACGACCTCTCTGTCCTGATAGATGCGGAGAAGGGGAAGCTGATTGCGGAGATCGAGTCTTCATACCAGGCCACCGTGGGCTTTTGGGAGCGCGAGGTGGCTGAGACTGAGGCTGCGGTAGAGCAGTTGTCTCAGTCCATGAAGACGACGGTAGAAACTCGAGCTGCATTGGAAGCTAATATCGCGGATATCGACACCCAGATGCGCCGCCTTAAAGACCAACGGGCCCGACTCCAGTTAGAGGTCGAGCGTGTCCGGGCTGAACATGCAGCATTCAAGAAGGATGAAGCGACTTTCACTCAGCGGACTCTTACCTTGGCGCAGCAACGACAACAGCTTGATGAGAAGCATGCAAGTGATACTTCCGCTGGGGCCGTTGAATTGATGCGCCAAGAAGCAGAGCGACGAGTCCTGGCGACGGTGGAGGCCCGCGCAGTCGACTTAAAGCTTAGAGTCAGGGAGCTCTCAGCCCATCCTGGGGAGATTCAGGGACCATAGCTTTTCCCTTTTTCTTTTGTGTTCTTTTGCAACCCTTACTGGGGGATGATGTAGCTTCTTGTACTCCTTTTTTCAGAGGAATAAAGAAGTCTACAACCTTTTTTATGATGTGTTCATCTTTTGTTGTCATGAACTTGATGATTTGTGTGGACCTATTATCTTTTGCGCACCTTAGTTTTCAGGTACAGATAATAAGTTTGAAGGAACCATTATGTTTGCTCAGAGGTAATGTGGACATGGCAATCATTGGGTTCGAAATGATAGAATCTCCCTACTCAGAGGTATTATGGACGTGGTAGGAATGATCTTGGGGGATACGCTGAACAACTCAGAGGTTATATGGACGTGGAAGTTCTGCGATCAATGTACAATAACGCAGGGGTTGTTTGTACAAGATGTTTACTCAGAGGTAATGTGGACGTGGTAAACATGAAGGGTAGCGTAGGCTTACGAAGTGTAAGATTCTGCTTTGTAGGGTGTAGAGAGACAACTCAGAGGTAATATGGACGTGGTTATCTTTCTAATGGAAGATGCCACGGAACAGCTGGGTTCCGGAGGCGTATGAGTTTGTAGAAAGAGGTTGTTTGGGGAAGTACATGTCTGGTGGATGTCAAGAATAGTACTTCTTTAGGAACTTGCCATTGATGGGCATCATGAACAAGTCCCCATTTGGTTTGGCGAGGCGGTAAGCACCGTTTGAGTATACCGTCTCTATGATGAAAGGTCCTTTCCACTTGGGCTCGAACTTTCCTAGTGTCTTGTGGGTCAACACCATTGGTCTTCTGACTGCTAAAACCAGGTCGCCAACTTGGAAAGTCCTCTATTTGATCTTCTTGTTGAAAGCTTGTGATATACGGGCTTGGTAGAGCTCGATGCGTTGTTGAGCTAGGAGACGCTTTTCGTCAAGTGCCTCCAGTTCCCGCAGACGACGACGTTGATTTTCCTCTTCTGTGAGTTTGTTTGTGATTGCTACGCGGAGCGAAGGTATCTGTATCTCGAGAGGCAGTACTGCTTCGCTCCCGTAGACCAGGGAGAATGGAGTGTTGCCTGTTGGGGTCCGTACCGTTGTGCGGTAGGCCCAAAGGCATTCGCCAAGCTTTTCGTCCCAGTCGCATTTGTTGGATGACACGACCTTTTTGAGCAGCCTAACGATAGTTTTGTTGAATGCCTCAGCCAATCCGTTTGCTGTCGGATTGTAGGCGGTTGAGGCCACGTTCTGAATGCGATTCTTGTCACAGAACCTGCTAAAAATGTGGCTGATAAACTGAGGACCATTGTCATGGATGATCCGCCGGGGTACTCCGAAACGGTAAATGACATGGTGTTTGATAAAGCTGACCACCCTGGAGCTTTTTACTTCTGCTAGTGGAACTGCTTCCGCCCATTTGGAGAAGTAGTCGGTGATGGCCAGGATGAAACGGTGTCCTCTCGATGAAGGAGGGGTAATTGGCCCTACAATGTCCATGCCCCAGGCTTCGAAGGGCCAGGAGGCGACTGTAGGATGTAGCGGCTCCGATGGTGTATGTATGAAGTCTGTATGAAGTTGGCACGCGTAGCACTTCTTAGCATATTCGACAGCGTCGGCAGCCATGATTGGCCAGTAATAGCCCATACGTCGCAGTCGATCTTGCAACTTAGGACCGGGTTAATGAGCTCCACAAGTTCCGTCATGAGCTTCTTGAAGAGCTTCTGCTGCTTTTTCGTTGGACAGGCATCGAAGGAGGAGCCCATCGAAGGAGCGTTAGTACAGCGTTTTGGTAGCTGTATCGTAGTAGAATCGAAGAGAGCGTCTCCTGACTGAGACGGCTTCCTTCGGGTCCTCTGGAAGGATTCCGTAGACAGCGAAGTCGATGAACGGGAACCTCCAGTCTCGGACATTAACCCCAGTGTTCGTCGGCATGGCGTGGGCCACTTGCAAGCACAGGTTGTTTCTGGGACAAATCAGGTCTCGGCCAGTCACCGTGACATAGTATTGAGTCCCAAGGGGCGCTGCCAATGAGGCTGCGAGGCCAGCCAGAGCATCGGCCTCCAAGTTTTGTAAACGGGGGACATGTTCGATGAAGAACCCGGTGAAGGATGAAATGATGTTCAACGCGACTTCATGATAAGGGATTAAATCTTCATGGCGAACCTCGTATTGTCCCCGAACCTAGTTTACGACGAGTTTTGAGTCGCCGTAGGCTTCCAGATAGTCGACCCCCAGCTGTTGTGCGAGCTGGAGTCCCATGACGAGTGCGTTGTACTCGGCAACGTTGTTGGAGCACGGCTTCGAAAGAGAGTACGCACGCTGGATGACCAGCTGATCGGGGGAGACTAAGACCACCCCCACTCCTGCAATAATTTGGCCTTTGGGGCCTGTTCTCGAAGCGCCGTCGAAGAACATCCACCAAACGGAGCTTCCTTCGGTGACGTTGGATTCTTGGACCTCATCCGGGATATCTTCATAGAGTTTTGAGGATTCTGGGATGGGGTGTGCAGCTAAAAAGTCAGCCAGAGCTTGACCCTTAACAGCTTTTTGCGGCACAAACACCATGTTGTACGGTGTTAGCAAGATCGCCCATGTAGCCAGCCGGGAGTTCAATGATCCTGGCTTCGTCATGAGGACTCTGAGCGGATTGACTCGGGAAATGACATGAATTGTCTGACCCGAGACATAATGACGAGTCTTCTGGATGGCAAACACCAAAGCCAAGCACTCCTTTTCGACGGGATTGTACCGGTGTTCGGCCCCGATGAGTGTTCGACTGAGGTAGTAGATTGCTTGCTCGAAGCCTGTATCGCTGTTTTAAGCCAGCAGAGCGCCAAGAGAATGATCCATGGCACGGACGTAGAGGAGAAATGTTTTGCCGGCGACTGGCGCTACCAGGACTGGTGGGCTTGTTAAGTAAGCCCTGATGTCGTCGAAAGCCTTTTGGCACTCCTCTGTCCAGACGTAAGGGACTCCCTTCTTCATGAGCTGAGTAAAGGGTTGACATCTACCGGAGAGGTTTGTTATGAACCTCCGGATATATGCCAGACGTCCCTGTAGGCCCCGAAGTTCTCGAAGGTTCTTCGGAGGGTCCATGTTGAGGATGGCTTTGGTCTTGTCAGGATTAACATGAATGCCTTTCGCTGTGATGACAAAGCCCAAGAATTTGCTAGTAGAAACCCCCAGAAAGGATTTAGCGGGGTTCATTTTAAGTTGTTGTGCCCGCATGAGATCGAAGACCGTCTTCAGGTCCTGTAGGTGATCTCCTTTGAGGCGGCTCTTGACTGTAATGTCGTCAACATAGCATTCGACTGTCTTGCGGAGATGTTGACGGAAGATGGTGCTCATAGCTCGCTGGTATGTCGCACCGGCGTTCTTCAAGCCGAAGGGCATTACTGTGTAGCAGAAAACACCCTTTGGAGTCCTGAATGACGTGTGTTTTGCGTCATCGGGGAACATCTTGATTTGATTGTAGCCTGAATACCCGTCCATGAAGGACATGCGCTCAAAGCCACATGTGTTGTCGATCATCACATCAGTGATTGGAAGCGGGAATTCGTCCTTCGGGCAAGCAGTGTTGAGATCCCTGAAGTCGATACAGACTCGTATCTTCTCGTTCTTCTTGGTGACAGGAACGACGTTGGCTACCCAATTCGGGTGTTGTTCCTCACGAATGAAGCCGCTGGTCAAGAGTTTGTCTACCTCCTGATCGATGGCATTCATGATGTCCGGACGGAAGCGTCGCTGCTGTTGTTTGATAGGTTTGGCATCAGGTAAGATGTTCAACCTATGCATTGCGATCTGTGGATCGAGTCCCGGCATGTCTTCATAGCTCCAGGCGAAGACATCGATATACTCTTTAGCCAGTTGGATTAAAGATTCTCGATCTTCTCCTTCCAGGCTTTTACTGATGAAGATGGGTTTGGAAGAAGACCCCTCCCCGAGGTCGATCTGCTCGACTTCGTCTTCGGTGGGAGGTTCACGAAGCTCAAAACGAGATTCCTATTGTTCCCCTAGGCGTTGGGCCCAGGGTTCTTCTTCGAAGGGTTCTGGCGCTTGGTCTTCGCCTTCACCTTTTTGAGGTTGTGCTGACGTCATGTTAGCTGACAGCACTTTCCTGAAGACTGATCCGATACTGGTATCGGAATCCCAAGTCGAAGCTTCGGACGAGTGGGAATGTTCTATGTCTTCTGCATCTGAACTCTCTGGGGTTGATGGTGGCGTGACATAGCCTAACCCTCGTCCAGTCCGATTATAATAGTTCTGTGGCTTTCCATTGGGCATCGAAAGCCGGACAGGGAGATGCCGACCCTTGCCGTAGTTTAAGCCTTTGTTGCTTTTCAGGTCGTAGCCCATCTTTTGGATGATGTGCTTTGCCATATCCGTGTACCGATAGACTTGTACTCTGCCGGTATCAGGTTCGGGCTCGATTGACGGGAGGTCCCGATGACGCTCGACTTTGCCCGAGATGATGGTGCCTTGGTCTCGGCTCCGTGGAGGGACTATGAAGACTCCTTGAGACGGGACTACTCGATTATGGTAGACGGTCGTTATTTGTGTTTGCAACGACCGTAGAGCGTTGTCTAATGTATACATGGCATTCCAGTGTGGAAGACAAGAATAATTAAAAGATACTCTATTATTGATAAAATACGAGATCTTATCCTGTGGGATTACATTGTCAAAGGAGGGTGCCTCTACGTCAGCCGAGATATAATCACTAAGCTCCTCGTCTGTAAGAACTGGGGGCAGACTAGGAGAGTCCAACACAGCTTTGGGGTCTGAGAGGGTTATATGAGCCTTCTCTGACACCTTGGATGACTGCGGCGGCTTGCTCTTGAGACGCACCTTGAGAGGCGTCTCGGCTGCGCCTCCGGTGAGTGGTGCCTTTCCTTGTAATTTTGCCACCAGGGGAGCCGATGTTTGAGGTGGCTTTCCCTTGAGGCGTATCTTCAGGGGTGCTTCGCGAGCCGACGCTTTCCCTGATAGCTTGATGCTCATTGGAGACGCCTTCTGGGGTGGTTTCCCCTTCAGTCGGATTTTCAAGGGGGCGTCGGAAGTCGTCTCAGGCTCCATGTCCGGCTTTGTTGCCGTCTCTGCCTCATCATCAGCGTCGTTGGCTTCCTCCTCGTCAATGGGCTTGTACAAGTCGGAATCGGTGAAGTAGGCTTCAATCCCTTTGAAAGGATCAATGTCTGCAAACTCCGTCCGGATGACACCATTGGTGGATACATACTTCATGCACTGGTGGAGCGTGGAGGGCACCACCATGTACTCATACAGCCACGGTCGACCGAGCAGGATGTTGTAGTTGACCTCGGCATCTACCACATAACAAGTCACCTCAGTTTTGAGGCTGCCAATGTGACACTTCAGTCGAATCTTGCCCAATGGCTCGCTCTTGCTAGCATTGAAGCCACTGATGGTTGTATTGGAGGGCGCCAGCCGGTACATCGGGATCCCCAGCTTAGATAGCAGCGCCTTCGGGATGATGCTTAGGGAAGACCCAGGATCGATCTGAATCCGGCTCACCTTGACCGAGCCAATGTACCCTGTATAATACAGCGGTCGGTTATGTCGGTGATGCTTGAGCAGCATGTCTTATTGGGTGAAGGTTATGTTTGGGATAACTTCATCCGCACAATGACAGTGCGCACAAGTAGTTGGGATGTCTTCAGGCTGCTTGACCTGACTGAGAAAGGATTCAGCGTCCTTCAGAGCTTCGCAGAGAGCTTCTCGGGAATCTTTAGAAAGACGCAGGAGCTCGAACAAAGACAGGCGCGCAGGTGTACTGGCTAATTGTGCCAGAATGTCGAAGTTGTGAGGCTTGGACAGCCCCGAAGCATTCTCCTTCCATAGAGGTCTGTCAAAACGGGCCTCCACCTGCTTCTGTTTATTGGCTGCTGAGGGCTTAGATGGACCCTCCTCAGGGATGGTGCTAGGAAGCACCACCTCGACGGCGGCTTCGCCGGATTGGGAGTTCTGTTGTGCACGTGTTTGCACTGGAAGTGCCTCTTCTGTTGAAGAAGAGACTGTACGGCAAGACTTGATCTTCCTGCCTTTTGATTTGGAGGTAGGGCGTACCTTCGATTGAGTCATCTCGAAGACGAGGTCGGGGTGAACCCAGAGGACCTCTCTTCGAGATGTGGTGAGCGGGGTGAGTCCACTCACATTGTCACGAGTAGGTGGTAAGTTTACCACCTCCATTGTCGCCTTAGGGATGGGGACGACGCCATCTTGTGTGGTAGTTGGCGGCAAGGTGCCGAACTAAAGCGAAACCACATTGGCCGACACCGTCTTCTCTTCATAGTCGACGGAGATTACATCCGTATTGATCATGCGCTTGATGTAATTCTTGAGGACGTAGAAGTCCTTGGTCGGGTGTCCGACAAACCGATGGTAGTGACAGTACCTTGGGTTGTCCACTTTCCTAACTTCATCGGGCCGCTTTGGGTCCGGTAGCTTGATCTTATCACCCTGCTTCAGTATCTCGAAAAGTTGCAGGGTGTCGTCATCATTGAATGAATAAACCTCCTTGGGTCTCGGTGCCAGTGGAGGCTTCTGAGTAGGCGCAGATGCGCCTTTCGAGGCATTAACAGTCAATGCCTGTTTCCCCTTTGCTTCTCGTCCGGAGCTGTTAGCTGCGGACTTTTTCCCCTTATCGTCAAAGGCGGGGAAGCTGACACCCAGAAGACGTGCATTGGCCGCCTTCTTTTCTGCAGCTTCAGCTTCGATGATCAGGGAGCTCCAGTCAGGAGGGGGAGTAGAGTTGAGCCAGAGCTTTACTGCAGGTAACATGTTCATGCTGCAAGCGGAGAGGAGCGCATGTTCTGGCATGCCTGGAGGTAGCCTGAAGCAAGCCTGTCGGAAGCGTTCGATGAACGCCCGAACCGATTCCTTCTCCTTCTGACGTATTTCTATGAGAGACGCCATCGTCATGTCTTTCCTGCCGTCATAGAAGCGGTCGAGGAAGAGGCGCGTCAGGTCGTCGAAGGACGATATAGAATTGTCAGGGAGACTGCAGTACCAGTCATACGCCACCCCTTTCAGGGCCCCGACAAAGATACTGGTGAGGAGCGCGTCCTCCTTCGGAAGATGCCCTGTCTGTGACTGGAAGTACGTCAGGTACCGTCGCAGAGAGTCCTTCCCGTCGTATGGGGTGAGTGTTTGTGGTTTATACTTCGGGGGATAAACCACCTTGTTCCACTCGAGGGGATAAGACTGGGGAATGCCCATTTTCTGGCGTTCCTCTTGCCTGTTCTTGGACTCGAAGCGCTTCCGCAGGTCTTTGATCATTTCGACCACATCCTCCGTAGAGCTAGGAGTCGGGGAAGGAGGTACCATCTGGATTGGAGCGTTTGAGGGCACCGAGGTCCGAGGTGCTTCTGTATCTGAGGGTGCCCGTTGGAGGGGCACACTCGACTCCCCATTAGCTCCTGGGTCAGGACCAGTTGAAGGTGTCCTGATCAAGGCTGACCGTATCTCAAACACTGCTTGGGTCAGTGCTTGCATAGAGGCAGAGAGGGTTTTGAGTCCTCCCTCCAATGAGTCTATGCGCTGGACTATGTCCTGTGACGGCGCATCAGACTCGACATCATCCCCAGCCATGTATACTGTCCTGACACGGCCAGGAGTGGATGGATTGGTTGAGGCTTCGCTTTCGGCCTCACTCTCATGCGGGAGAGTCACTTCTTCTGGTGTTGGGCCACCCCCAGCCACATTCTGGAGTTCATCTCCAATAGGCGCATCTGCAAGGGTCTGCTTGCCCTCAGCTCCGTCTTGAAGAACCTCTTCATTTCCAGAACTACCCCCGGCAGTGTCCTGGAGGACATCCTCATTTTGAGGGGCTTCAGGGAGAGTAATCTCGCCTTGATGATGAAGATCCGCCGCAGCTGTGCTTTGGACATCTTCGTCTTCGGAAGGAGGCTTAACAAGGGTCTGGCTACCCCCAGCTTCCTCCAAGGACTTCTTCCTCGACCGAGTGCCTTCAAATACTCCAGAGGTCGAGACAGCTGTCTTGGTTTTCCTCGGCTGGCTTTTGGATGAAGACGAGGAATTGGCAGTCGTCTTCCGGATTGATGAAGAGTTGGAGACCACGTTGCATGAAGCAACCTTTGGCTCCTCTTCAGCTGACACCTTCGTCCCAAGGCGACGTCGGAGAGGTGTCGATGATTGCAGTCGTTGGAAGACCGACTGTCTTGGTGGTGCTGCCGCCTTGCAACAGCAGTTGATGGTGACCACCGCACAAGTATGCCCCGTAAGAGGCGCATCGTGCTTGTTGGTCGACTCTCCTGACCAGCGCTTGTGAGTGATCACGTTGTGCAGGTCGTTGGAGGAGAGTGGTGCCTTCACACCCCCTTCAGACGTATGGCAAGGCCAAACGCCGGGGTGGTCAGGTGAGTGCTGCGCCCCCTGATCTAATACCAAGCAGGCATCACGATCAGTAGTGGGGGAACCACAACATTTGAAGTGACTTGAACGAACCTCAAACGCACAACCAGAGGAGGCGCGGGAGTTCAAGACCACCGAGTTTGCCTTACTCGACTTGGTTGTGCACGCAGTAGATGCGCCCAAGCGAGATGAGGACTTTGAAAGTCGACTCGTTGTTGGTACAGAAGCACCTGAGTCAACCTTGTACAGCTTGCCATCGGCAGCGCGCGTGATTGTAAGCGCGTGCCTCTGGCTTGCTGCTGGCATAGCACGTTTGTGGCGCATGACCCGTGCCGCCTTGGATTTCTTCGTACCAGCCCGCTGGGGCGCATAGTACTCAGCATCTAACTTCTTCTCGCCATTACAGCGAGTGAGTCTGTCAAAGACAGAGGCTTTTTATGGCGCATCAGAGGTGATGCGCGGGGCATTGGCTGCGCCCCTGCTCCGTCGATGCATCTTCCTCGCCTGAGAGGGAGATAGCTGGGGAACGTGGTCGGTCGCACGCTTTCCCAAGAGATGCGCCGCATCGGCGGGCGCACCTTGGTTGCTGAGAACGTCAGCAGGAAGGGAAGGCTGGATTGCTGCATCCCCTTCAGTGGTGGTGCCCGAGACGTCGACCTTGCGCACCCAGGCCGTGCGGATCTTCTTCGGCTTTGGCAGCCGCTTCGAAGGACTCGCACTTCCTTCAGAAATGAACTCCTCGTATGCCTGTTGATTGAGGCGCACGACCAGCGTCTTGTGGGAGGAGCCCACCTTCACGTCGTCGGCCTGTGACACGACTTTCTCGGAAGAGGAGAAAGAAGTCCCCAGCAAAGTCGCCAGCTTGTTTGCCATTAAAATTGTTTGATTGAAAACTTTAATACAAACAGAACAGTGTTACAATATAGGACTTAGATGTAGTCCTAGGAGTACACTTTTGTTTAAGTTGGGTCCTTAGTGCCAATGGAGCGAGTGGTAATACGTTGACTCCGTTGACGGGCTGACGACGGTTATCGGTTCTCTGAAGGTGTGGATTGCTCTGGGTGCTGGAGCTTGCTGAGAGGAGGAAGACGTTGAGTGTCTGTATCTGCCTCTCTGATGACTCCTTGTATGTTCGTTGTAGATTCTGTGTGTGTGTGTGAAGGAGACGATCCTTCTATTTATAGATTTGCAGGCTGACTGCTCATGCGCGCATGTGGGATACGCCGGTGTGGGGATGCCACGTGGAAGTTGCTGATGGGGGCGCACGGATGATGCGCCCTGATTGGAAGGTTGAACTCTTCATACTGCTGTTGTGAGCCGGCACGTAGTAGAAGAGAAGATCTTTCTGTTGCAGAAATCTTGGACGAGTTGAGTCAAAGGACACATGTCGTCGACTCATGGCTTGAAAATCTCGAATTTGGGGGGGGGAAGTAATCTGGTGAGCTGCGCCTTGATTGGGCGCAGGAGGAGGTTGCGGCTCATAACCTTTAGGGGTTACAAACTGTTTAGAGCGCATGGCTTTTGAGGCGCATGCAGACGACTTTCCATCTGTCTTTCGGGATCAGAGATCGGTCTGGGGCGCATGGCTTTTGAGGCGCATGCAAAGCTTCAACTGGAGACTCTTCTTCTGTCTTTAGGGATCAGTGAAGGGTCTGAGGCACATGGCTTTTGAGGCGCATGCTGGTTTGGACGCATGGCCGTAGAGGCGCATGGCGATTTGGACGCATGGCCGTAGAGGCGCATGCGGATGGCCACGTGGCAGTAGCCGTCGGAATAGAGTCATGATGATGCTGACGTTGCCGACGCTTCGTTCTCTGAAAAAGCTGTCAACTGTTCAGACTTTGGGAAGCGTGCTGCCAACTCTGGTGTCAGTTCAGCATTTAATGTTTGTGACGTTCGATGGACAGCTGAGTGGGCACATTGTTTGGTGTTCCACTCGGCATAGAGATGTGGGGGGGCGCATCCTCTGTGATGCGTCGGGTACTATAGGGCACGTCTGTGTGATGCACCTGATGCTGGAGGGCGCGTCCGTGTGATGCGCTGTTTGGCTGGCACATCCGACATGTCCTTTAATGACGTGGCTGTCTCGCTTCTCGAGTGCTATAAATAGCCGTTTGGCTGAATTCGAGGCGTCCGGTTCATCCATTTAATGCAAATTCATTGCACAAAATTCGGAGAGTCATCCACTTGGCGCATGGGTTTGATTTGCCCGGCCTATAAATAGTGGCATGGAGAGAAGGTTTGCTCCTCGTTCCCTCTCGTAATTCCAACATGAACTTGGATATGCGGGTGCATTCTGTTGACGAAGTGCTCCCGAGGGTGAAGATGAGACGTCGTGTTGTCTTCGATGCACTTGAAGGTGACTGTTACATCCAAAAGACGGAGTCGAGGGCTTCTGAGACAGGCGGAAGGTGCCTGTTGCATCCAAAGATAGGGATGTTCGGGCCTCGTCTCCGTTGTTCCGGAAGAGCCGTAGATCGGAATGGTGGTGCTAGGCTCTCTCTTCCTTCAAAGTGGGTGCCGCCCACTTTGATTGTGTTGAAAGCTCCTTGTGCCATGAATTCGATCACGGTCTTCCTTGGTCTTTGGAGGCTCTTTCGAAGCCTCCCCTGGCCACAGCATTTGCGGTGCTCTTCTCTTCCTTGGTTCCAGCCAGAGGGTTAAATGCTTTGCTTAGCGAAGCACTTATCAGGTGAGCCTGGCTGGAAGAGCGGCACATAACTGGGCTCTGCTCGGCCAGGTGAGCCTGGTTGGAAGAGTTGCACATAACTGAGCTGCTGAAGGGATGCACATAACTGAGCTGGATGCACATAACTGAGCTGCTGAAGAGATGGTAGGATGCGCCTGGCTGGAGGCGCATGACATCTGCTGCACCTGGCTGACAGCGCATGGTGACTGCTGCGCCTATCGGAAGGCGCATGGAGGTGGCCGCTGCGCCTATCCGGAGGCGCATGGTGGCCGCTGCGCCTATCTGGAGGCGCATGGTGGCCGTTGGCTGTAGATCTAGGATCTTTCTTTTTGTAGAAATTCTCCTTTGTACAACCTTTTCTAGCCATGTAAATAGACTTTTATATATAAAATAAAAAGTCCTTCTTCGAATGGCTTATTTTGATTTTGCTGTCTGAGTTCTGGCGCATATAGTGCCTGGCACATGGGCTTTCTGGCTGTGAAATTCCATGCTTCTACATGCATAAATAAATTAAAGAACAGTACAAACTGAAATAGAAAATCATGCTAATAACAGCATAATAGATGTTCCAAATACATCAATCTCAGCAAATAGAAAGTCTCAGTGCTAATAAAAATAAAAAGATAAGTGCTATCTTGGTATGTCGGAGCATTTCCAAGCATACATAGACAATAAAAAGTCTAACTAGATAACATCAAGACAAAATACATCACGTCTAGATCAAAAATCCTCAGAATTATCATCATCAGTGCCAGCAACACCACCATGTCCAGATGGACCAGCTCCAGAAGTGCTAGCTCCAAAAGGGTGTAGAGTAGCACCTGAACCATGGTATCAGTCATAAGCGCTCCTTATAGCGGTAGCCCGATACAGCTAGATCTCGGGGAAGAGAACCGACAGAATGTTCAGTCTGAGCAAACCATAGATCTGTAAAAGAATTTGTGAGAGCCTGAAATCGACTGGTATCATGGAACTCACGTTCCCTCGATGAGTCAGTGATAAATGCTCGCAAATTAGAGAGATGCTGGTGGATACCCTCATAAGACATAGGGTAGTCCTGTGGAGCAAGAGCAGTAGGAGGAGCAGGAAGAATAACTGTACTGCGATGAGAGAGCTGAAGATACTTGGGCTCAGAGTCACGAGCGCAAGTGGATAGGTCAATCTCAAAATACTGAAAGATGATTAGGAGGATCATCGCATTGGCAAGGTTTTTGTTCCTTTTGCGACAACGACCCATCATCTGAATGATAGTCTTGGGGACAGAAAAATGAATAGCCTTATGAATATGATAAAGGGAAGACAACTCAAGGATAGTCACATCGTCTTTTGAGATAGATTTGGGCAAAAGAGTAGAGTAGACGATGCGGTGCAATTTATAGAAAAATGAGTTCAAATTTGCAGCTTTGAACTTACCAGAACGAACGCGATTAGGAGAGCAAAGTTTGTTCTTGAAGATGTTTAAAGTCCTGCCTGCGGGAATTTTAAATTTTGTGATATCGACAAGCGGAGCACCTTCATTTGGTATATCAAAGATTTTCGCTAAGTTGACATCATTGAACTGAATATCGGTTTCGGCGAGATGACTTCTAACAATAAATGTGTTAAGAGTGAAATTGTAGTAAAACAAGCGAATAGCATTGGATGCAATTGGATATAAAAGGATAACAAGATTATGCAATCATAATGCTTCAAAGTAAGTGCGATGGTCAGGAAAGACGGTCCACTTAATCGGAGCGCCGGGACATGTTGTGAATCGAGAAATCTACATACAATAGAAGCGATTGGTCATGGGTTTGGAAGAAAAACCCAATAAACGCCCCGTCGTCCTTTTGGATGGGTGAAAAGAGGGATTCATGGATTGGATCTGAAGACGAGGCCTCTTCACTAACCGTCGTCTTTTTCCTCTTGGAAGGGTTGAAGTGTCTAGACATTATTTCTATTAATAATATAGAAATTCTCGAAATTGAAAGATGGAGAAGGAGGAGGTTATACCTTCTAAAATTTGAGTATATTGAAGAGAACGAGAAAGTGACGTGATCTATTAAATAATATTATGTGTCATCTAACATGACAATTAACATGAAAATTTTAATCCAAAAATTAATTGCACATTTTTTTAATATTAATTTTAATTTTAATTTTAAAATTTTAAATATCGGTTGCCACATCAACATGTCATGTCAGTTGTCAATTAAGAAAAATGATTTGGAGGGATAATTCGGGGGAATGAGTAGCATTAGTCGTAGAACTATACTAGTGTTGGTGTTTTTACCTTTGGAACTAGAAAGATAGTCTCGCATTGCTTACACCAAAAAGTGAGTATCTTAATATATAGCTTTGTTTGTGTTGATATGTGCACATGGTGCCATGTGGGAGTATTTTTCTAGTGGGAAAAAAGATTAACTCCTCAATGAAGCATTTATGCTTTCTGTTATGCTCTCGGATTATTCCCTTAGGAGCTACGACTCCGACTCTAACTCGAACTCGGGTTCGGACTCAGGATCAAGGGCGCAAAATGTCGCTTTGTTGGTGCCCTTTGCACTTAGCACGTCAGCATCGGCACATAGCATGAATGCAGACCTATGCTGCTGCGCTATAGCACCCGCCTAACAATACGGGCTGTACGTGGCTATGTGTGCATGTACCGCTGCGGGGCTACGTGCCTATGCTGCTGCGCTATAGCATGAATACGGACCTACGTGCCTGTATTGTTAGGTGTTTGAGTACGCAGGTGCATGGGCTGATGAGCTGTTGGGCGCATGGGCATTGATGTCGGTTAATTATGCTAATTGGAAGATTTGAGGGGTTATGGAAAGATTGAGTCAATTATTCGGATCCTTTTTTTGTAGGATTTGAATTTAACTCAGTTATATCTTTCCATTATTCGCTCCTATCTTTTAGCAATCAGTTGGCAGCCAAGATTAAGGTTAGGGCTTTCACCCAACTCTATAAATACTGGTGAAACTCTATAAATACTCTCTTCATGCCTCCTTTGAGGACTTACTCTAAAATTGAGAGATGAAGAGAGTTGCGTGGTTGCTGCCTTCAGAGTCCAAAGGACTTCAACGAGTTCATACAGAAGGTGACGGCAAGCATTCCAGAAGTTCTTTCATAACTTGCTGGTTCCTGGAAGCATATCGCGATAGGGCGAATCTTGCTTTGAGCAACGGTAATTTTAATCACCCCAACAGAGTTGTATTTCTTTTTTTCTTCTTCTCCGTGTGCCTTAAGGAAATTAGGAGAGAAAACTTGTTTGTCAGAGGTCTCCGAAATCGTAAAAAAATCAGAACAAAGAGCAAATTTATTTGCAAAAGGTCTGTGCTTCTAACTGTTGCTTTATCTGAATAGAGAGCAAATTTATTTGCAAGTGGTCTCAAATTTTTTATTGTTCTTCCATCTAGATCTATTTCGGGAATAACAATCTCAAAGTAAGATATAGATCCGATAGAGAACAGTCCGTGCAAACCTTCTCGACACAAGTTTTAACAAACTTGAGAAGTTTGATGGGGAGCATTATAATGTCTGGAAGAGAAAGGTTAGCCTTAATCTTTAACTTATGAGCATAGAATACATGTTGACAGATCCAGAGCCTTTAATTCTAAAAGGTAAAAATGTTCGGAGGGTCGCTGAGGCCACTGCTTTGTAGTCAAAGTGGAAGAGAGATAACAACCTCTACAAGCTGTTTATCTTAAACTCGATGGTGGACTCTTTGGTGGAGTCATACCGCAAGACGGTCAATGCCAAGGATATTTAGGATTCTGTGGAGAACCTCTACAAGGCAAATGGGAACAGGAACAAGATCCACATGATCGAAAATATCTGGAGGATGTGATTTGAGGATGACAAGACAATGTTGCCTCAAGTCATGGAATTTCTTAAGTTACGTCAGAAACGCAAGGATAATGACATGTCCTTGGTTGATGCTTTCGTCGTTGGGGGTATTGTCTCCATGCTCCCATCTGGATGGAGCAACTTCATCGTAGACATGCACCGCAAGAAGATGGAGGTGGATCTTGAGTGCCTCTTGTACTGGATTCATGTTGAAGACGAGTTGATGGATCAACTCAAATTGGACACCTTGTCTAAATAGATGGCGATGACCAACTTACTACAACGAGGAAACTCAAAGGAGAAGCATAAGGCTCCCTACAATAAGAAGAAGGACGTTCACTATCAAAATGTGAAGTTGGTTCAGTTCAAGCCAAAGTCTAAGGACCATCGGTGACGCAGCGGGATAGCAGAACGGGCTTACCTTCGTGCTTGGCAATGGCCAAGTCGATCGGTGATGACGATAATTGGACCACCGTTGCTTGGTGAGAGCTAAGCGGTGCCGCAAAAACTTCGACGGAGGGCCTTGTAAGGGGTCCGCACTAAGGTTGCTTGAAAACATCAAAGCGAGGGGCTTCCGAATCCCCGAAACAGTCGAGTCCACGACCAAGAAAATAAGAGAACAAATCTCAAACTTTAAAGAAGAATTTTATTGATTAAAAGTTGTTCCCAATTGCATACAAAAGGAGGGCTTTTGTAACAACCTAATCCTAATAAAATAAAGATAAAATCTATCATAATAAAAGATAAAGTCAAAATAAGAATCCTATCATAAATAGGATTATAAAAAAAAGTAAAAAAAAGAAAAAGGAATCCAAGAGGGAAGAGGAAAAGAAAAGGAATCCTAGAGGGACTAGGATTCTACGCTACATCAGTCTCCCCTACTTCAAGAGAACTCGTCCCTGAGTTCTTCTCAGAAATAAAGTGGTTCGTCAGATGAAAAGTATTCGTAAAGATCGACGACATTGAAAGTTAGAGAGGTACGTGTGTCTTAATGCTGAAGTTGCGGATGAGAGTTGGTGAGACCATCGAACTTTTGAACTTCAGTCATTATCTTTGGTGTAGGTCAGTCGCGGCTTGCCCGAATCTTCTCTTCATCAACACTGCGGCCATTGATGCTAGTCACAAATTCCAAGAAGATGAGTTAGTTAGTAAATAATCTACACTTCTTAATTCGAAGAAGGTTGAGAAGTTCCCTGAGGTGTTTTAAATAATCAGCTTGACTCTTACTATAAATCAGGATATCGTCAAAGTAGATGACTACGAACTTTCTTGTTAATGGCTTCAAACTATGATTCTTGATGGCCATGAAGGTCTTTGACGTATTCAAAAGTCTGAAGGGCAAAAATAGCCATTCGAGTAGTTCTCGGATATTGAAAATAGTGTTCCACTCATCATCAGGTTGGATCTGGATTGGAAAGCAGCTGATGGTGATGTGGTTGATAACCCGATTGTCGATGTACATACGCCGTGAGCCATCCTTCTTTGTCACAAGCTCACATCCATGAGCTTTCGTCTCTTTAGCATTGGAAGCTTTCAATATTGGTAAATTCTTCAATGCTCCATCGCAAGATAAATTCTCTTGTTGAGTCGTACACTTAAGAGAAATGAACGATGAACATGACGATAAAAATGATGATGATAATAATGTCTTGGTTGACTCCACTGAAATTCTCTATTTGTCGTGTAAACTTTTACTGATACTTCTTTTCAGAATTTTCTGTAGAGATCCTGCACCATGTTCTTGATCGTCATCTTCGGGGAGGATCTTGTCTTCTTTTGGGTAATTTTCTTGAGGGCATGAAAAATGATCTTCGTAGCGTCCGTAATAATTTCACCAAAGATTATCATGTCCTTCTCTTCAGTTGGTTCTGTTTCTTGATTAGAAAACTTCAAATTCATATCTTCTTGAAGCGTTGAAGATTTTAATTCAGCATCTACAATGGGTTCAGCCGACTTTGATATGTTCTTCGCAATCTTGTTGTCTTTATAGTTAACAATGACAATTGGTGCTATGAAGGGACAATTGTTGTGGGAATGCCCGAGCCCCTTTTGTGGTTGTGGACTGGTCTTAGGAATATCATCCGATGCTAATGGAAGGAGAGTGAGACATCGTCCATCTTGAAGGAAGGAATAGGTGTTGTCTCTTTCCCGGTAAGTGACATTTTTTTAAATTTCCACGGTCGACCGAGGATGATGTGGCAATAGTCCATGTCGATAATATCGAACGTGACTTCATCCTTGTAGGTCTTTTCGATGGAGAAGGGTATGCGACAAACTTCTGAGACGACTATATTGTGGCCCTGTTGAATCCAGCTAATTTTATATGGAGCCGGGTGTGCTTCTTTGGTCAGTCCCATCTTCTCCACCATTGTTCTTGAAACAATGTTCTTTATACACCTGTTGTCAATGATGATGTCACGTAACTTGCCTTTGACCTTGCATTGGGTTCGAAAGACATTGTGGTGTTGGGTAATTCTTCAATCTTTGGGGCTAACAGTAGTCGCCTAACAATACATACTGGATGTCCAAACTCCTCGCGCGTTACTGGTTTCGCCATTGTTGTTTTAAAAAAGAAAGATTCCCAAAGGTTTCCAAAATAAATTGGAATCCTCGATCTGTGGGGCTCTGATACCACTTGACGCAGCGGGATAGCGGAACGGGCTTACCTTTATGCTTGGCAATGGCCAAGTCGATCGGTGATGACGATAACTGGACCACCGTTGCTTGGTGAGAGCGAAGTGGTGCCACAAAAACTCCGACGGAGGGCCTTGTGAGGGGTCCGCACGAAGGTTGCTTGAAAACCTCAAGCGAGGGGCTTTCGAATCCACGGAACAGTCGAGTCCACGACCAAGAAAATAAGAGAACAAATCTCAAACTTTAAAGAAGAATTTTATTGATTAAAAGTTGTTCCCAATTGCATACAAAAGGTGCCTATTTATAGGGCTTTTGTGACAACCTAATCCTAATAAAATAAAGATAAAATATATCCTAATAAAAGATAAAATCAAAATAAGAATCCTATTATTAATAGGATTATAAAAAAAGTAAAGAAAAGAAAAAGGAATCCAAGATGGAAGAGGAAAAGAAAAGAAATCCTAGAGGGACTAGGATTCTACGCTACATCAATCGGGCTTGTTTCAATTGTGGCAAACAAGGCCATTTTAGGGAGGACTGCAAGAAAAAATCTAAACGAAAAGAGCAAGGTGAGGCTAACTTTGTTGTTATGATTGCAGGTTGACTCAACTAGTGTTAACACAGAGTGGTGGATAGATACTGGGGCATTATACCATATTTGCTCAAAGAATAAGTGGTTCACCACATATAGACCTATTTTTGAGAAGGTTATGGTGGCTAACTAGACACAAGCTGAAGTTCTGTGGATCGGACGGTGGTACTGAAACTAACTTCGGGAAAGTCGTTGATGCTTCAGGATGTGAAGCATGTACCGACTATAGCCAAGAACCTAGTCTCAAGTTGTCTTCTCTACAACACAGGCTTGAGGATAGACATTAATATTGGCAAATGGTTATGTCTTATAAAGGAACATACATCGGAAAGGCTTATTGTACCGAAAGGATGTTCAAATTTCAACTTGTAACTCTAATGGAGATAATAAATGTAGTCTCTTCTTCTGGTTGTTCTCTTGAGTTATGGCATAATAGACTAGGACATATTTATTGTAAAAGAATAAACATGATATCTAGCCTACGACTTATCTCCAAATATGGAGGTAAGGAGGTGGAGGTGTGTGAGGTCTGTGCGCAAATGAAGATCACTAGAAAATCGTTCAAGCGGGTAAACCGAAGTACAGATCTTCTGGAGATGGTGCACACAGATATATGTTACTTCAAATAGTACTCATAAAGGCCGATTACCTTCATCGATGATTTCTCAAAGTATGTATTCGTCTTTCTGCTCAAGTAAAGATGAAGCGTTCGAGAAATTGAAGGACTTCTAAGCTGAAACCGAGCGTCAAATCGAACAACAACTCAAGAGGCTCGAAAGTGATCGAGGTGGAGAGTATAGTTCTAATAAATCTGCATCGTTCTGCATAGAACAAAGAATTGTCAAAGAAACGACTGCTCCGTACTCCCCTCAATCAAATGGTGTTGTAGAAAGAAAGAACAAAATGTTAACATAGATGATGAATTTAATGTTGTTAACTGCGGGCCTTCCAAATTACTTCTGGGGTGAAGCTGTGCATACGGCTACTTTCATTCTAAATAGCTAGAGTACCATATGCAACTTCCGATGTAACTCCTCATGGACTTTGGTTTAAGGTCAAACCCAATTTGAATGTCATTCGAGTGTGGGGGTGTTTGGCGTATGTGAAGCTTTCAGATTTGAAGATTCAGAAGTTGGGTACAAGGACTACGAAGATAATCTTTCTGGTTATGCTGAGAAAAGTTATATTCGGAGGTTCCTTGATATTGAGTCCAATCATATCATTGAACCTCGCGATGCAAAAAATTTTGAAGACAAATTTGCAAGGCACAAGAACATTATTCTCACAGATATTCTGGAGAATAGTGTGGGTGCACAGGAGGATGAAGCTCCTAACGAACATGTAGTCCAAGAAGAAGTTATTGCAGAAACAACGGTTGAACCACGCAGCACCAGTATCTAAGTGAGTAAGGAGATATGAGGACTTCGGGGAAGATTTTGTCACCTATTATATTGAAGCAGATAAGCTTACCTATGATATGGCTATGAAGACCAAAGATGTTGTCTTTTGAAAGGAGGTTATTAGTGATGAGTAAGACTCGATAATCTCCAACAACATAATTGGTTGATCTAATTAAAAGAACAATACCAATTGGATGTAAATGAATCTTCAAGAAAAAAGATGAAGGCCGACGGAACTGTTGACAAGTTCAAGGCTAGGCTGGTAGCCAAGCAGTTTTCTCAGAAGTAGGGATCGATTATTTTGACAATTATACGCCAGTTGCAAAGATGACGACCACATGATGTCGATTGCTCTGAGTGTAATTAACAAACTATTTTTTATCAGATGGATGTTAAAACAATATTCTTGAATGGTGAGTTGACCGAAGAGATTTTCATGCATCAGCCAGAAGAATTTGTCGTTGAGGGCCTTAAAGACATTGTCTGCAAATTTGTAAAATCATTATATGGTCAAAAGCAAGCTCCCAAGATGTGGCATGAGAAGTTTGATAAAGTCATAAGATCAAATGGCTATAGGGTCAGCGAAACGGTTAAGTGTGTGTACACAAAGTTTACTGATGGTCGAGGAGTTATCGTTTGTCTGTACATGGACGATATGCCAATCTTGGGTACAGATTTAACATGTGTAACAGAGACAAAGAAGTTCCTCTCATATAAGTTCAGCATGAAGGACTTAGGGGAAGCTGATATTATCCTAGATAAAGATCATCTGAACGAAAACTAGAGTAGGGTTGTCACAGTCTTATGACATCGAAAAGATGCTCACACGATATGGGTATCAGAATCTTCCAGTGATCGATACGCCGTATAGGTGTGACAAAAAACTGAAGCCAAATCCAAGGAAAAGTGTCAGACATCTGGAGTATTGAAGTGTCATCAGGAGTTTGATGTAGTACTACTGCCACAAGGCCTGGCATAGCTTTTGTCGTAGGGATGCTGAGTCGATTCACGAGCAATCTAGGTATGGAGCACTGGAAAGTTGTGAAGAGGGTAATAAGATACCTCAATAGGACTCAGAAGTATGCAGTACACTACTACCGAGATCCAACAACAATTGAAGGCTTCAATGATGCAAACTGGTACTAAAAAGTAGAGAGTGAAAGGTCCACGGGAGGATATGTCTTCTCCATGGGTGGAGCTGCTATATCGTAAAAGTCGAAGAAATAAACTATGCTCTCACACTCTTCTATGGAATCTGAGTTCTATGCACTAGCGGCTGTAGTAGATGAAGCAGAATGGCTTCGGAAGGTTATGTATGATTTTCTAATTGTTGGTGCACAGATTCCAGCGGTACCGATATACTGCGATAACCGGACGACTACAACGGTGGCATCAAATGACCTCATCAATAGCAAGAAGAGGACTGTGCGATTGAGGCACAGTACAGTGAATGATCTTATCAAAAGAGGAGCCATTGTCGTGCTTGATGTTCGGATCCAGGAGAATCTGGCGGGTCCATTCACCAAAGGTCTCAAGCGCCAGCTCGTCAAAGACACAGCAAGAAAATGGGCTTTGAAGACATTCTGATATTATGTCTTTATAGTCCTACCATAAAGTTTCATGCTATTAGTTCAAAGAAAAATCTACTAGACATCTAGCTTTTGGTTCAAGGAAGGACCATTGACTGGGAGAATATTAAAAACATTGGGTAGTCCTTTGGGACTTTGAGGGGTTACAGACAGAAAATCATTGTTGTCTACTGCTTGTTCTTTATATAGAGCAAAGTCTTGTGGAGGATGGCTTGGAACCCTTAATAAGTTCTCGGGCATTTGGAACGTCCGACGTACTTTATAGAAAACACGGGTAGTACTTCATGCTACAGTGGGGTGACACCACCAAGAGGTACCTCTAAAGGTAAAACCTTGGCTTCGGGCCATGTCACAATGGCGTAGCACCGCACATAGGCAAGTGACCTAATGATGTAGAAAAAAGCGTGGTAGGAAGCACTACAAAGAGGCTGGACCTTATGTTACAGTGGTGTGACACCATAGAGGTACCTAGGAAGGGTAAAGCTTCGCCTTCACGAGCCATGTCACTGTGGTGTAACACTGCAAGGAAGCGAAAGGCTTCATGCTGAGTAGGTTGGCACTAGAAAGAGGCTTGGTCTCATGCTACAATGGTGGTGACACTACAGAGGTACCTAGAAAGGGTAAAGCCTCGGCTTTGGCCATGTCATAGTAGCGTAGCACCGCAAGAATGCAAAAGGCTTCATGCCAATACTCTTTAAAAGAACTCAACAAGAATGTATGAAAAGAGATATAGGCCGTCTCTTGAGGAAAAGCTTGTCGACACCCAATATACATACACCGAAACCAGGTGGGCACAGGACCTTTAATGTGTAGCCAGAAACACAGTTGATGTCATTATGTGAGTGGGAGAATTGTAGCTATAATATAGAATTCAAGACTTAGTCTATTCTTGTATCATACTATTGTTTGACCCATGTAAGAAGATTCAAGTCGAAGCAACATCTATCATAATGCATGATAGGATGTCACTGTGGGAAACACTCAACCCATATATTGAGATATATGGAAGATTGTTGGTGTTTTTACCTTTGAAACTAGAAAGAAAGTCCAATATTGCTTATACCAAAAAGTGAGTATCTCAATATATAGCTTTGCTTGCGTTGAGAAGTGCACATGGGGTGTGGTGGGGCACATTGGTGCCATATGGGTTTCTAGTAGGAAAAATGATCCAATGAAGCATTTATGCTTTTTGTCATGTTTATGAAATTATTTCCTTAGCTAAGCCCCAAAGGGGCTTAGCAACTCGGACTCGGACTCGGGCGCAAAGTGGCACTTTATTGACGCACTTTGCACTTAGCACGTCAGCATCGGCGCATGGCATTTTTTGTGCTATTGGTGCGCTCGTCTTATATATGAGTTGCATGCGCTAGACGCATGGGCTCGACGCATAGGCTAGGAGCTTGGGCGGGTGCATGCATGGGGCATGCTGTCATGCCCCAGTCCGAAAATATGTAGGATGAGGTGTGCGAATACATGCCAACTGTACGAATAAGTCGTAGTATGCTGTAAAATTATCTAAGTACAATACAGGCAGGTATATCTAGCCTCATCTACAAAAAATAATATCACAGGATATAGGAACTGAATGGAATAGAAATAAAGTCTCAAATCACAAATACAGTCTCAGAGTCATGTGGAGAATAATCCATAGATAAAATATAATATCCAATACAAAAGATATCTCTAGGCAATAATAAAAAATAGCAGGGTGTCAGATAGCTAGATAAGGACACCCAATCACTAAGTTTATACTCCATGACGTATCAAAGATACTCCATGGGATCAACCTCTCGATCCTCATCAGTAGCAACTCCAACTCCATAGTCCGTAGGATATAGCTGTTCGTCCGAATCTGGAAAGAGCCAAGTCCTCAGGGGATATACAAGTATACATGATAGCATACTAAATGTAAAACGGATATATAATTAATTGGAAAAGCGAGCCAACTAAGTTAATATGCACTCGAGTCATCGCTAGGGCACATGGATAGGGGTAAAAAAAATACGGACGTCCCCAAGACCGCTCGAAATCTCATAGGACCATAAAGAAGAAGGTGAGATATCCACACGCTTACTAGATGATGCTCCCCTCCCAATGTACTGTCCAACTATGACGACAGCATGCAAGTCGACTCATAGATACCAAGCTAACTCTAACCATCTATAACTATCTGTGATGCGATCATACGCATTGATGGCCAGTCACCATGCTAATCTACATCCTCAGATGCACTCATCTCACTAAACAGAACCATGTCAAACATCGTGTCCAGGCCTGAAGGTAACCAAGTACCCTCCAATGCATTGGTCAAGTCGACTAACCCTTAGGTCACGGACTCAAATGATGGATCGACTCAAAATTGATTTGCACCCGAGTAGGCTCAGACGCACGTTACTAGATAATAAAATTGATTTTATATAAATGTAAACTGCAGAAGTTTTAGGAAGGTATACTTGCCTTCCAAATCCGACTATAAGCCAACTAAAACTGCTCCGGCGTCCTCGAAGGAAACTTCACGAACACCTATCAATTTAGGGTAACACTAATTACTCTTAATTAACTAATTCAAGTAAGATTATTAACTAGTTATTACTTCTAGGTTGTCTTCACAACAAGTAATTAAAACAAAATCAAACTAGCTACCATACAACATCAAATTCCTTATTAAAACCATTAATTAACAACTATTATTAATTCTGGAAAAGTAGGTAAAATGTTAGTTCTTAATAAGAGTAATATCACCTGCAAGTTTTAAGGCCCAAAACATTAAGGGAAGTCAAAACTAGGTCACTACGAGTTGCCGGCTAATAACAAAATCCAATATTTAGTAATAAAATCAATTCTGAAATAAATACTTAATAAATCAGAAAAAATAGAAAATAAAATATTTTTGATGTTCAAATTATTGGGTTTTGGTCAGGGTTTAGGTTTGAAATGGTCAGACTCAAGTTTTGGCAAAACTAGGTCAAAGCTAGTTGAAAATATCCATATTTTATATATCCAATATATTCTGAAGATATAGTTTTAAAATCTGAATATATTTTATAAAAACAGAAATAAATAGTTTTATATATCAAAATATATAGTTTTAATCATAACAAACAACTAGGGTTCATGCCTACCAAGTTGGCATCAACTTGTATACAATTTTTCTACAAAAACTTGACATTACCATAACCAAAACTCGATTTATAAATTCATACTTAAATCTGGAATAATACTTAAAATCAGTAATTAATATATATCTAATTTATATGATCATAAAATAAGCAAAGATTTAATCGTGGGTTCTAGGGTTTCAAATAGGTACCCCAATATAAAGGTTCAAGAACATAAAACCTAACTAGAAGCTTGCAAATTTGGATTTGTCCAAGGCACACCAAAATATCTATTAATATATAAAATAGAAATGAAAAAGAGGAGAGAATAACATATACATTGGTTTGATCATAAACTTGCAAGATTTAAACAATGTTATAAATATATTATAGTTTGGCACAACAACGAGTTCATGGTTTTCAAGCTTTCATTAATGGTACATAGTGAGAGGTTGAAGATGAAGTAAAACTCATGCAGCATATATATATATATATATATATATATATATATATATATATATATATATATATATATATATATATATATATATATCAAAGAGATTAGAGGAGACAGAGAGAATACCTTTAAAATATGAGAGAAAGGGAGAGAAATAGGGGGTTCGGTCGATGGCTTAGGGGGTGTCCGGCGGTCGGTGGTGGCCTGGGGGTCGGGTGCAAGGGTGGAGAGAGAGGGAGAGATATGTGATTAGGGTTCGGTCGATGGCTTAGGGGGTGTCCGGCGGTCGGTGGCGGCCTGGGGGTCGGGTGCAAGTGTGGAGAGAGAGGGAGAGATATGTGATTAGGGTTTGGGTTTGATATATATACGGGTTTTATATATATATATATATATATATATATATATATATATATATATATATATATATATATATATATATATATATATATACGGGTTTTTATTAGGATTGGCCACCCCCTCTCTCCATTATATATATATATATATATATATATATATATATATATATATATAATGGAGAGAGGGGGTGGCCAATCCTAATAAAAAATAGGTTCTGACAACCCATAGGGGGTGGCTTGGTAGAAATATGATTGGTTTTGGTTTCCTAATTTATGAAACATAAGTTAAAACTTATATTCAAATGTGAAAATCCAATTGGAGGTTTAACTTGGATTTGATTGGAGAAATATATGCACGCTAATTGTCATACAAAAGAATTTAAAAGTAAAATTCAATAATATATGGCAAATTGGAAATTGATTGGGAGAGGGTGCATGAAATATTTTCCACCAATCAATCTCATGGGAGCATGCACATGGGCTTGTGCGTGCTGTGCGCGGCTATGCGCGCATGCGTTGCTGCGGGGCAGCAGTGCGCATGCGCTCGGCACATGGGCTCGACGCATGGGTGAGGCGCATAAGCGGGTACATCGGCAGCATGCGTAAGGGCTTGTGCGGGCTGTGAGCGTATGTGCATTTATGCGAATGTGTGCATGCATAGCTGCGGGGCATGCTGGCTTGCTCGCCTGTGCTGTTGGTGGTTTTTAAGCACAGGCGCATGGGCTGACGGGCTGTTGGACGCATGGGCGTTGTTGGCGGTTAATTAGGTTGATTGAGAGATTTGAGCGGATATAGAAAGATTGAGTCAGTTATTCAGATTTGTTTTTTATGTGATTTGAACTTAATTCAGTTACATATTTCTATTATTCGCTTGTATATTTTAGCAATCAGTTGGCAGTCATGATTAGGGTTAGGGCTTCCAGCTAACTCTATAAATACTCTCTTCGTGCCTCCTTTGAGGACGTACTCCGAAATTTAGAGGCGAAGAGAGTTGTGGCCGTTGCCTTCAGAATCCAAAGGAGTTCGGCGAGTTCGTACAGGAGGTGACGGCGAGCGTTCCAGAAGTTCACTCAGAACTTACTGGTTCTTGGAAACAGATCACGGTATGCCGAATCATGTTTTGACCAACGATGATTTTAATCATCCCAACAGAGTTGTCTTTCTCTCTTTCTTCTTCTTCTTCTTCTTCTTCTTCTTCTTCTTCTTCTTCTCTGAGTGGCTTAAGGAAATTAGAAGAGCAACTGGTTTGCCAGTGGTCTCTCATTATGACTGTTGCTTTAACAGAATATAGAACAAATTTATTTGCATGAGATCTCTAATTTCCAATGGTTCTTCTATCTATATCAGTTTCGGGAATAACAACTAGTATAGTTTGCTAAGCTCTCTCAACCAATAAAATAGATACACATGGCGCTGAGTAGAGTAATAAATATTTAATTTTCATTTATCACAACCAAAATACTTCGAGAATGTCAGGGGCAGGGGCGGAGCGTAAGGTGGGCTATCCGGGCTGTAGCCCGGGCTTAAATAATTAGCAGTAGCTAGCAATATATACCACATGAAAGCTGTAGCTCAGGTGGTTGAGTTAATTGGCTTTGATAGCGTTGGTTTCTGGTTCGAATCCTATGGTAGTAGTTTTTTGTTTTTGTTTTTGTTTTTTTTATTGATTGCTTAGCCCCCCCTAAAAAAAATTTTCTGCCTCCGCCCTTGGTCAGGGGCTTTACCAGCCACCCAACGCAGAGTCATGCAGCCACCCCTAACAGTGTTAATTATATGCCTCTTTCTTCTGAAAATAAAAGTTTTATCTTAAATATTACTTAGTCAATTTAATCATATAGAGCACATTATTTAACCCCTTCATTCCGTAATAAACATACAAAAGCAGTTTAAATTATTTGTTTGAAGAAAAACATCGGCTTCACTCCAGCACTATATATATAGATTCTTCTGTAACCACCAAGCTCATTCATGCAGGAACAGTATAACCTGAAAGAGACAAACTCAAATATGTTTACAAAATGAATTGTCATATTAATTTAGCAAGTTCAATAAATAAAGTAAAACTTAAGGAGACAACATCTATAATTTACTATATATTTGTCATGTTTGTATGAATAAATTAAATTTATTATTTGTAATTAAGAACTTCGTATATATATATGGTCCTTCTATAATACATGGGATGTATCAATACATCACAAATAATTGCATTAAAAATGCATTAAAAATTGTGAAAGGTGTATACTTTGACTTTGACTTTACCTATTACTTTGACTTCGGCTTTAATCTGAACCATTGGATCAACATCCAATGATTCAGATTTGGAATGTATCGATACAAATTTTTACATGGAATGTATTGAAGAATTTATATATATATATGAAAATGCCTAAGCCGTTTGCTTATCACACACTAATTAATTAAAAAATAAAATTTAACTACCACCATGTCTTATGTATCCTAAAAATAATGAAAATAAATTTATAACTAAATGTAAAAATAACTTAAAATCTATATAACTATTTAAACATATATCCAAAATCATATATATATATATATATATATATATATATATATATATATATATATATATATATATATATATATAGCAAATTCATATTAAAATATATTTAGTATTAAAACTATATTTGAACTAGCTATATGGTATTATTTAAACATATTCAATGTTCCACAAAGATTTTTTTTTAATTAAAATATATTTAATATTTAAAGTAACTACATAGTATAACCTAAACATATATCTAAAGTTCTACAAAGAACAAATTTTAATTAATATATATTAAATATTAAACTAACTTCATGGTATTATATAAACATGTATCCAAATTCTAATTTAATTTTTCTTGACAAATTATTTTTATGGGCGTGCATTGCATGTGCATATTACTAATATATTTAAAAAGATCGACTTGAAAACGGTTCAAAGTAAATCGTTTAAGTTGTATGTATTCTCACCTGATTAAAAATTAAAAAATATATACTAACTAATTGTTTTAACTATTTAATATTATTTAGCTATAGTCGAGCACCTCTAACTCAAATGGTTAAGATAAATAATATTTTTTTCTGGCTAGATGGATTTTATATTCCACAAGATGGTATTATTTATAATAAATTTTAATTTTAATTTTAATTTTTTTTTTATATTCGTTCAATGGACGTGCACCTTACTAGTGGTATTAGAGTAACTCGGGGGTTATATTTTGCTGGTGTACGTGCATTTTAATTAGTCAGATTTTGAACTGAGTGAGTTTTTTGGTGTGGTATATATATATATGAACATTCTTAATTACTTCCACATTTGGTTCCGGATTCCAGAGGGCGCTTGCAGATGCGGGCGACGGCCACGGCCTTCTCCATGCTGATGGCCTTCTCGATCGTGGGGTCGACGTGGTCGCAGGCGCACTTCATGTCGACCCGGAGGACGGCGTCGCAGCACTCCGCCGAGACCTTGTCGACCGGGGAGCCTGCGGACCACTGGACGTACTCGGCGCACTTGGAGACCAAGCTCCCGAGCTGGTTCCCGCACTCGACAGCCCCATCAGCAGAGAGCAAAACAGCTCCAAAGATCACTAGGCCCAGAAGGGATGAAACTACCAGCCATGGCTTCTTGTTGTTGAGAGCTGCCATTGGTGTATATATATATATATGTATTATGATTCTCTATTTTTCTCTTGCTTTGCACCATGACGGTGTCTCGATTTATAGGAGAAGCTAATGCCTAGCTTCACGAGGTCTGCACTGCTTAGATTACTGCTTACGTGTACGTTTGTGAACATACCTAAGTTACATTTAATAAAAATGTGGGATAAATTGGTAATTTGTTGTCTAATTTCAGGTAATTTAAGTAGTAATCAAACTCGTCATCGTTGCAAGCAAATTGCACTTGATATGGTCCATGATGCATCTAATTGTTCAATGTTATCGTGATTTGTCTAAATTTAACGACACATAGTTTGCAATCGGTTGAAAGAATTCTTCCAAAATTTAGTACTACGTGAATCAACTATAATTACAATTGTAACCTACCAATTTGTAGTACTCATTCAGAACTTGTTTCATATACAATTTAGCCAGTCATTGCATGGAGCAAACCACAAAAGCTCTAAGACTGTATATAAGAATCTAAGAATCCAGCGCAACGATCAGAATACATATATTATTTTTGTTTATTTTTTGGTATCCGGTCTTGGGCTTCACTCGGGGCCGCGGCCTATGCCGCCCAGCCACCACTGAGTGCGGGAGGAGGAGACCCAATATATATTAAAAAAAATTTGTATCCGGTCTTAGACTTCACTCGGGGCCGGGGCCTACGCCGCCCAGCCACCCCGAGTGCGAGAGGGGTAACTCGATCCCGGGTCTCCCGTAGGAGAACCCTCCCCCTAACCACTTATATATATATATATATATATATATATATATATATATATATATATATATATATGTTAGTGCCGAGGCACAATTTTCGATGAAAAATTCTGAAACTAAAACAATTGTACACACAACGTTTCAAATGCAGCACCTTAAAGAAGATGTGCAACAGAGATCCTGGAGGATTCTGAATTACGAGGATCTAAAAAGATTCTACGTAATACACAAAAAATCTAAAGAGACTTTGTGCAAGCAACTATCGGCAGTAGAGCTTCTAAAAAGAAGTTACTGTAAAAGGCAACAGCAACGATGACAGGCGAGAATGAGATGCTGGGTTGAATGTACCACCGTTGCTCAAAGCTTTATTCGCCCCACACGAGCACGAACAGCTTCCAGGAACCAGCAAGTTCACGAAGAACTTCTGGAACGCTCGTAAGTCAATATTTGAGACTTGAACGGACTTCCTGGACTTAACAGACTCCCTCAACTCTCTGCTTGGTGCATCTTTCAAAGGAGGCCAAGGGGCTCTATTTATAAAGTGGAGTTGAGACTTCACCTCTTCTCCTATCCGATGTGGGACTAAAATACCAATACTCAAAAATAGAGTTTGATATTTTAGATCATCCCACAATCAGCATAGAAGTGTGCCAGTCCACGCCTACCCCCCGAACACTCTCGTGCATGCACGAGACTTCCTGGAGTCCGTGTCCGAGTCCGAGTCCGCACAACAAAAATTAACTTGCATCCTTGTTGGATTTAATCATTTTTCCTTCTAGAAAAATACGCCCACATGGCACAAACTTGTGCCCCACTACACCTCATGTGCACACCTCAACACAAGCAATACATTATATTGAGATACTCACCATTTGGTGTAGCCGATGTGGGACTATGTTTTCTAGTCCAAAGGCAAAAACACCAACAATCCCCCACATATCTCAATATATGGGTTGAGCGTTCCCCACAGTGACTGTACATCATGCATTAGGAGAGACGTCGCTACGACTTGAATCTTCCCGCATAGGTTAAATAACAGCATGATACAAGAATGGACTAAGCCTTGAATTCTGCACCATAACTGCAATTCTTCCTACTCACATAATAACATCAACTGTGTTTCTGGCTGCACATTGAAGGCCTTGTGCCAGCCTGATTTCAGTGTATAATTTTGGGCGTCTACAAGTTTACCCTCAAGAGACGGCCTGATATCTCTTTCCATACACTATAGGTGAGTACTTTATTAAAGAGATATGGCATGAAGCCTTGCGCTTCCTTGCGGTGCTACGTCGCTATGACATGGCCTGAAGTCGAGGCATTACCCCTACCTGGGAACCTCATCGTAGTGTCATACTACTGTAGCATGAGGTCACAAGCCTCTTTGTAATGCCAAACTACCCAGCATGAAGCCTAAGACTTCCTTGCGGTGTTACGCCGCAACGATATGGCTTGCAATGCCGAGGCTTTATCCCTACCTGGGTACCTCATCGTGGTGTCGTGCCACTGTAACATGGGGCCATCCTCCCCTTTGTAGTGCTGTCTACAACTCTTTAATTACGTCATACAGCATTAGGCTACCTGCCTATTTGCGGTGCTACGCCTCTATGACTTGGCTTGCAAAGCCGAGGCATTACCCCTACCTGGGAACCTCATGGTGGAGTCATCCCACTGTAGCATGGAGTTTCACTCCTTGTAGTGCTGCTCTACCGTGCTTCCTGTAAAGCACACCAGGCATTCACTCTGCCTGAGAACTCATTAAGGCGTTTAAGCCAACCTTCCACAGGATCTGTTTTTTCTGCAGAAAAAAAATACATAGTAGACAACAGTGGTTATGGGTCCGTATCCCTTCCATGTTCCAGAGAACAAGTACCCACTGTTACCTGATAGTTTTCCAGTCAGTGATCCTCCTTTGAACCAAAAGTTAGATGCCTAGTAGATTTCTCTTTGAACTAATAGCATAAAACTTTATGGTAGGATTACAAAGACACACTATCAGAATGCCTTCAAGCCCATTTTACAAGCTGTGTCATCGACCAACTGGCGCTTGAGGCCCTTTGTGAACGGATCTGCCAGGTTCTCCTGACTCCGAACATCAACCACTGCAATTACACCTCTTTTGATAAGATCGTGTACTGCCCTGTGCTTCAACCGTACAGTCATCTACTTTCCGTTGAAGAGGTCATTTGATGCCACTGCTGTTGCCGCCTGGTTGTCACAGTATATCGGTATTGCCGGTATCTGAGCCCCAACCACCGGAAGATCATACATGAGCTCTCGAAGCCACTCTGCTTCATCTGCAGCAGCATCCAATGCAAAGAATTCAGATTCCATGAAGGAGCGAGATAACATAGTCTGCTTCTTCGACTTCCACGATATAGCAGCTCCGCCCCTGGCGAATACGAATCCACCTGTGGAATACTCGCTCCCCATATCTGAACACCAGCTAGCATCACTGAAGCCTTCCACTACTGACGGATCTCCGCTGTAAAAAAGTGCATATGTCTGAGTTTTCTTGAGATATCTCATAACACGCTTCACAGCTTTCCAGTGCTCAACGCCTGGATTGCTAGTGAACCGACTCAGCATTCCCACTGCAAAAGCTATGTCAGGCCTTGTGGCAGTAGTAGCGTACATCAAGCTTCCGATGACGCTAGCGTACTCCAACTGCCTGACACTTTCCCTCGAATTTGGCTCCAGCTTCTGATCACTCCGGTACGGTGTATCAATAAAAGGAAGATCTTGATACCCGTAGCGAGTGAGCATCTTCTCAATATAATGAGATTGTGACAGCGCTATTCCAGTGCCTGTCCGGATGATCTTGAGCCCCAAGATTACGTCGGCATCCCCCAAGTCCTTCATACTGAACTTGGTCGAGAGGAATTTCTGTCTCTGTGACGCAGCTTAAATCTGTACCTAGGATTAGCATGTCATCCACGTAAAGACATATGATTACTCCTCTTCCGTCAGTAAACTTCGTATAGACACACTTGTCTGTTTCACTGACCCTGCAGCCATTTGACCTTATCACCTTGTCAAACTTCTCATGCCATATTTTGGGAGCTTGTTTCAAACCATACAGAGACTTCATCAACTTGCAGACTTTGTCTTCCTGACCTCTGACGACAAAACCTTCTGGTTGTTGCATGTAGATCTCTTCGGTCAGCTCGCCATTAAGGAATGTCGTTTTCACATCCATCTGATGTATCACCAGCTTGTGTATTGCTGCTAGAGCAATTAACAATCTGATGGTTGTCATCCGAGCTACTGGAGCATAAGTGTCAAAGTAGTCGATCCCCTGCTTCTGAGCAAACCCCTTGGCCACTAGCCTGGCCTAGAACTTGTCAATGGTTCCATCTGCTTTCATCTTCTTCTTGAAGATCCATTTACATCCGATGGGTCTTGCTCCTTCTGGCAGGTCAACCAATACCCATGTGTTGTTGGAGGTGATTGAGTCAATCTCGTTGTCTATCGCCTCCTTCCAGAATACAGCATCTCTGGTCTTCATCGCCTCATCATAGGTAAGCGAATCTGCTTCCACATGATAGGTGACGAAGTCATCTCCGAAGTCTTTCGGCCTCCTCGTTCGCTTAGTTGATGGCTCAGCGAGTTCTGGTTCAGCTGGTGTCTCCTTGACGACAGCTTCATCTTGGACTACTGGTTCATTAAAGACTTCTGTCTGCTTTGTACCCTCATCATTCTTCGAAAGATCCGCGAGAACAATATTCTTGTGTTTTGCAAACTTGTCTTCAAAGTATTCAGCATCGCGAGATTCGATGATATGGTTGACTCGATATCAAGGAATCTCCGAGCATCACTCTTCTCGGTATACCCCAAGAAGATCGCCTTCATAGTCCTTGTCCCCAGCTTCTGAATCTTCAGATCCGGGAGCTTCACATAAGCCAGACACCCCCAGACTCGAATGACATTCAAGTTAGGTCTGACTTTGAACCAGAGTTCATGAGGAGTTATGTCGGAAGTTGCATATGGCACTCTGTTCAGAATGAACGTTGCCGTTAGTGCATCTTCTCCCCAGTAACACTTTGGAAGACCCGCAGTCAACAGCATGGAGTTCATCATCTCTGTCAACGTTCTGTTCTTCCTTTCTGCTACTCCGTTGGATTGAAGAGAGTACAGAGCCGTTGTCTCATTGATGATTCCATGTTCTTTGCAGAATGATAAGAATTCATGAGACCGATACTCTCCGCCTCGATCACTCCTTAACCTCTTGAGTTGTTGTCCAGTTTGCCGCTCAGCCTCGATCCTGAACTCCTTGAACTTCTCGAATGCTTCGTCTTTAGACTTGAGCAAGTAGACGAAAGCATACTTTGAGAAGTCATCGATGAAAGTAATGAAATACTTCATCCCGGCCTTTGTAGAGAATTATTTGAAGTCACAGATATCTGAGTGAACCAACTCCAGAAGATATGTGCTTCGATGGACCCTGTGAAAGGGTTTCCTTGTGATCTTCGTCTGAGCACATACTTCGTATTTCTCTACCTTACCCCCACACTTGGAGATAAGTCCTAGACTAGACATTCTGTTAATCCTTTTACAATGAACATGTCCTAGCCTATTATGCCACAACTCAAGATAATAATCAAAAAAAGTGATTGCATTTATATTATCATGCTGGGTTACAACAAGCTTAATCTTGTACATTCCTTCAGTTTGGAAAGCTTTCCCGAAGAATGTACCCTTTTTGGACATCACCAACTGGCCAGCATTGATGTCCATCCTCAAGCCTGCGTTGCAGAGCAGACTCCCAGAGATCAGGTTCTTAGCAATTACTGGAACATGCTTCACACCTTGAAGCGTCAGAGTGTTCCCCGATGTGAGTTTCAGCTCCACCGTCCCGATCCCCAGTACTTCAGCTTGTGCCTGGTTTGCCATTATGACCTTCTCTGAAGTTGGCTCATAAGAGACGAACCAGTCTTTGTCTGAACAGACATGGTAGGTCGTACCAGTGTCTATCCACCAGTCCAAGTCAGCCCCTACAGTTGTAACATGTGCTATCATGGCAACTAGATTAGTAATCATAGAAACCTTACTAGGCTCACCTTGTTCTTTGGGCTTGGACTTGCATTCAGATTTGTAGTGGCCCTTCTTGCCACAATTGAAGCAAGTCACATGGGACTTGGACTTCTGCTGCTTGAAAGCAGGACCCTTTACTTTCAGATTCGTGAAGTCCTTCTTTTTGCGATAAGAAGCAGCCTGCTTCCCCTGGTACTCTCTGGTTTGGACCAGATTTGCCTTTGCCAGTTGTTTGGACAGAGTATCCATCTTCTGTTAAGAGCGCATCTCGTCCTCAACATGGATCTCTTACAAGAAATCTTTCAAGCTAATTTCCATCTTCTTTCGATGCATCCTTGCATAGAAGTTGCTCCATTCTGTAGGAAGTTTCGCGACGATCCCTCCAACGACAAACTTGTCGACGAGGGGCATGTTTTCGTCTTCTAGTTTCTGACGCAACTTCAGAAACTCCTTCACTTGGGGCAGCATCGCCTTCTCGTCTTCGAAGGTCCACTTGTGGTATTTTTCTACCATGAAGATCTTGGACCGGTTCTCGTCATCTTCATAGAGCTTTCCCAAGGAGTTCCATATCTCTTTGGCAGATATCTTCTTGGAGTAGGACTCTGCCAGAGAGTCTTCCATGGAATTGAGTATCAATAGTTTACATATATTGTTTTCTCTCTTCTACTTCGCTTACTTGGTTGTAGCAGCGGCCACAGCCGCAGCAGATCCAGTGGTTGGAACGATCGGTTCTTCTTCTGACAGCACGTGATCAACATTCATAAGTTGAAGATTTAAAGTGACCTTTCGTCTCCATATCTGGAAGTATTCGCCATCGAAATTCTCCAACTTGTTAAAGCCGGTATCGATGAGCGAAGTACGAGAATTATCCATCTTCTCAATAAAGCTTTGAGATTGTTAGTGCCGAGGCACAATTTTTGATGAAAAATTCTGAAACTGAAACAATTGTACACACAACGTTTTAAATGCAGCACCTTAAAGAAGATGCGCAACAGAGATACTGGAGGATTCTGAATTACGAGGATCTACCAAGATTCTACGTAATACACAAAAAATCTAAAGAGACTTTGTGCAAGCAACTATCGGCAGTAGAGATTCTAAAAAGAAGTTACTGTAAAAGGCAACAGCAGCGATGACAGGCAAGAATGAGATGCTGGAGTGAATGTACTACCGTTGCTCAAAGCTTTATTCGCCCCACACAAGCACGAACAGCTTCCAGGAACCAGCAAGTTCACGAAGAACTTCTGGAACGCTCGTAAGTCAATATTTGAGACTTGAACGGGCTTCCTGGACTTAACAGACTCCCTCAACTCTCTTCTTGGTGCATCTTTCAAAGGAGGCCAAGGGGCTCTATTTATAGAGTGGAGTTGAGACTTTACCTCTTCTCCTATCTGATGTGGGACTAAAATACCAACACTCAAAAATAGAGTTTGATATTTTAGATCATCCCACAATCAGCATAGAAGTGTGCCAGTCCATGCCTACCCCCCGAACACTCCCGTGCATGCACGAGACATCTTGGAGTCCGTGTCCGAGTCCGAGTCCGCACAACAAAATTAACTTGCATCCTTGTTGGATTTAATCATTTTTCCTTCTAGGAAAATACTCCCACATGGCACAAACTTGTGCCCCACTACACCTCATGTGCACACCTCAACACAAGCAATACATTATATTGAGATACTCACCATTTGGTGTAGCTGATGTGGGACTATCTTTTCTAGTCCAAAGGCAAAAACACCAACAATATATATATATATATATATATATATATATATATATATATATATATATATATATATATATATATATATATATATATATATATTTGAGGTGTCCTTTTCTTGGGATAGGTGAGCAACTCCAAGGGTGGATTCGAACTGTGTCCATCCCCACGGAACCCACCGGTGTACCTAACGGACTACACTCCCACAAACAACAATGATCAACACACACACACACACACACACACACACACACACACATATATATATTTGAAGCAAAGGGTACTTCGAAGCAAAAATATATATATATATATATATATATATATATATATATATATATTTGAAGCAAAGGGTACTTCGTATAAGAAATCTGGGAAATAGCTTCCCAGGAGCCATTACAAGCACAATGCTGCTACTTCTCTCTACTAACTTATGACTACACAAAACTAATTCTTTCTAGCAGAATCACTCCTTCCTCTAGTGAGATCCCATTACAAGCTCATATAGATGGCCTCCTACTATGAATATCACTCTACACATTTTAAGTCATACTCTATGTTGTTCAATACTCCCAATATTCTTATCTTCAAAAACTCTTCTGTTTCTTTCCTTCCATACATGCCAGATGGTAAAAAGAAGACGTACTCTAGCTTTCCTGTATGTGTCTACTCCTTTAGCCTTTAAACCAGCTATCTCTTCGAATTTACTCTCCAGTCCATCATGTCCTCTGTTGGTAATGCCTAGAACATCTCTATGGTGCTGCCATATGCTACTAGAAAATGTACATTGGAAGAATAGATTGTCTCGAGTTTTAGCGCACGTCCCATCGCCATAAAGGATGCATCTAGTCTTCGGAATTGAGATCCCAAAGCTAGCTAACCTTTCTCTTGTTAGTAATCTGTTTCGGATTTGTAACACCCACTTTTCTAAAATGAGAATAATTTTGAACTTTTGTAAAAGTTTATTATTTAATAATAGAATTTATGATTTATGAGAATTTTTTTATTAATTTAATAGTATTTAAAATTGGTAAATTATAATTTTGATGTGTTAGCTAGTGAACCCTAGAACTGTTGAGCTTAGAGGCTAACCATGACCATGGGGACCAAACCATGTGATTGGAATGACTATTTACAACTTTTTAGGCTAAGGGTATTTTGGTCATTTTGTGACTTTTGAATTATTTAGGATTTTAATTAATTGGTGAATTTTAGATTATTTTAATAATATTTAAATTGATGTATTATGATTTTTGTTATTTTTCATATTTTAATATTTTGGGAAAATTTTATATTTTTAATATTGTTTTTATTGGATTTGTTTAGTCGGGTTTGAATTTCAACTCAATCTGACTTGTATTGGAGACCTGGGGTAGCTTCGACTCTAGTGTGACCCACTCATTAGTTAGACATGGCCCACATTTGACAATATTTAAGTTAGTATGGTTGGGCTAATTGTTCATGACTAGGTTGGGTTATTTTGAGACTCAAACTAGTCTATTTTAGCCCCAAACCCTAACCTAACTTAAGTTGAACCTAATGGGACAAGAGGGGCATTTTGGACTTTGCCAAAATGGAAGAAATAGTCAATATGGCCAGCCACCAAAGGAGGGAAATGAGTCATCATTCATTTTGTTCTTAGCCTCTTTTTTCATCTCCTTGAGTTCTTTCCCAAATTTGAGAAGAACCTCCATTGATTTCATCTCCAAATCAACCCATTCCTCCATCCAATCTTCTCCATTTCTTCTCTACTCAAGCAAGAGGAGGTGCTAGCCAAGTTTGGGACAAGTTTGCATTGTTTTGTGACTATTTGGAGATTTCTTCGTGTCGGTGTTGTATCGGAAGGAGTTCTTGAGATTTTACCTCCCGGAAGGTAAAATCTACCCTCTAATCCAAACCCTCATGCATTTAGGAACGTTTTGAACCCATAGGAATTTTCTTCCATGGTTGTATCTCCATTTGTGTCCATTTTGGGTCCATTCGGAGACATTTAGGAGTGTCCTTGATGTGTTATTGTGTCCATGTGGGAAAATCCCAAATTTGGACACACTATGTGTTGTTGTTATGTGTGAATGAATTATTACATGTTTAATCTCATATATTTGTATTGGAGATGTGTTCTATAGTGTCTCATATATATATATATATATATATATATATATATATATATATATATATATATATATATATATATATATAACATAATATATCAAGAACTCACTCTCTACACTAATATATATATATATATATATATATATATATATATATATATATATATAAAATATATATATATATATATATATATATATATATATATATATATATATATATATATATTAGTGTAGAGAGTGAGTTCTTGATATATTATGTTATATACTTGTGTTTCTTTTGTCTCAAACTACCTAAATTCGTCATAATATTTATCCACGTTTTTAGTAGCAATAGCAACTTAGAAATATCATAACTTTTAGCTTAAAACTCTGATTTATCTTCCTTTTTTTAAAAGAACCGTATCGAAGTTAGCTTTCTAAATATATATTTTAATAAGCCAAATTCGTTTTAAAACTTTCTGTAAAATTATTTGAGTGTCAGTTGTACGAAAGACGAACGCGTTTCGGTATTTTTGCGATTCCGGGAGCTTTCGAACACGAAAATACGATCCGTTTAAAGTTTTGGAAAGCTAACATAAATATATATAACATACTTTAATCCTAGAATTTAATGAATGCTTAATTTGTACAGTATTGATTTTAAGTAGAAGATTACTATACGACATATGCATTTTGTGTATCCTTGTATGTACAGATATGTATGTATGCATGTGTGTATATATATATATATATATATATATATATATATATATATATATATATATATATGTGTGTGTGTGTGTGTGTGTGTGTGTGTGTGTGTGTGTGTGTGTGTTAAGAGAATGTAATATAATATAGAGTATACATAAATGATATAATGTATGAAAGTATATAATGTATTCAAATATGTATGTATAGGTGCATGAATGAATGAATGAATGAATGCAATGCAATGCATGAATGAATGGATGAAATACAAGCATGTGGGTACTGCAAGGTATTGAAACATGTATGCAAGTATCCATATGTAAGTAAGTAACGTAATCAAGTATGAATGTTGCTATATATCAATGCCAACATGATAGGAATGTATGATGCCATATTAGCACTTAGCACCATGTTCATATGTTAAAACCCCCTTCTACATGTTGAAAGTAACCCCAAGCATGAATACACATAAACCTACTTACTATTATGAGTAAACCTTTGACATATAAATAAACCCTTTTGATATGATTAACACCCACACACACACATGCTAAACCAACGCTTTACATTTTATTTCTTCTATGTGACACAAAGAATCCTTGCTAAATGTTATCCTTCTAACATAACCTCCTCATACTTGAACACATTGTACTATTATGTACACATTGCCATATCCACATTCATGTATCACTCACTCCTTGTCTTTATGCACTTTGCTTGTAATAAAAATATATATGAATATATATGTAATGTGTGTTTAATAACTTGTGTAGCTTTGTGATTTTGTGTGAGTGATAGTCTAGGCTTGGTTAGGCCTAATGAGACTTGTTAGTCTAGGTTTAGACCTAGTACTGCCTAGTTAACCTAGTTTGACTAGTACGGTTGACCAGAGTTGACCAAGAGTTGACTTTGACCTAGAATAACCTAGAATCATGTAGAATGTATAGTAGAGCTTTATTTTACCATTTTGGACTTGTTGTGACTTGTGCTGTTCTAAATAGGAGCCAGACACCTCTCCTCGGACAGTACACTTCCTTTGGACATTCAGATAGCAGGCGAGTACATTCTCTGATAGTTCTCTCATTTATTTGCCAGTTACTGTATTTCAGTTCTATTTAGTTTTATGTGATTCTCTGATACCACACGTATAGATATTTATGGATTCATGTATGCGACACACATACCATACTTATCTGGCCTCTATTACTGGAATTACTGGAATTATTCCTGAATCTATTTCTGGAGTCATCATATTTTGGCTAGACTCATCTCGATTCTCGTGTCGAATTCTGGCTTCATTTGTATTGCGGGGCGGGGAAATATTGAGTAAGACATGTAGACGTACCCCAAATCTAGAATCTCCCAACTGGAAACTACTGGAAGCATAGCCATCTCTCGCCTGATCAGTGAGAGATGTGCCTGATTACCTACAGCCGTTTACATGTCGATTTCGGTATTTTAAAATACACTGTTAGAATAGCTGGGCTCACTTGGATTCTTGATCACTACCCAAAATCATTTTGTACTGGATTCAGCTTGTATTAGATTCATCTCGTACTAGCCTTATAGTTGTTTTACACTTTTTTTGCATTTACTATCTGGACTTATTATGTTACTTTAGTTCAGCTAGATTTATTTTACAGTCTTTATTGCCATCATTCTTCTCTTGTTTTAGTTACTTTACTTTCCTTGTATCTTACTGCTTCTCTATACTATCACCTAAATATAAACTGTCATATTCATCAATAAAACTGTTTATAACTGCTTTATAGTTCTCTGTCATTACTTGGGTTTTCTTGATGAGTTGTACTCGTTTCCGTCCTGATTGGACCTGTTGAAAATTTTACAGAGGACGAGGAGGAGGCCTGCTTAGATACTTTCTATGGGACAGCCTTAGAGGACACTTGCGATCCGGACTTCCAGTCGGACCCCTTAGCTGTAGAGACTGTTGCTCCATAGATATCTTTATCTTATTCCGTAGCATTGGAGATTGAGTTGTATATTTGGATCTGTATTATTTCTGGATGTTAGTGGAGTTTATCTAGACACTTAGCTTTCTCTCTATTTGTATTTCCTGTGGAACTGGAACTTGCATCTTTTATATCATTATGTCTTATCGTATTCTACCTTAGATGTGATTGAGATATATTCTGTTATGTCACCCCCATTCGGGGAGTATAACTGTTATTACCTTAAACTGTTAGATGTTGTGACCGAGGACAGTGTTCTACCACCGACACTGCGGCGTAGGCTGGACGTACCCACGTCTCGTGCCCTTACTCTAGGGTGCGGATCGTGACACGTTTTTAGTGGTGGCCCATGCAGGTCGAGTTTATGTAGTGGTATTCGAACTAGAGTATCACTACAGCCTGCAGTAGGATTAGGATATTTTTGAAGGTACTCAATCACAGTTAGGATTCCTGAGACGACCCTTGAGAATCTTATTTAAACTTCAATTTGAAATCATTTTCCTTGATTGTTGCTCTCACTCCTTGATTATTGAATTTGATTTTGTTGGATCGTTGTTGATTTTAATTTTCCTATCGAGATGAATTTTATGGCCTGAGTTACGATATTTTCTGATAACATATGTTGACGGGAATACAGAGATGGTAAAATGTCTACTTGATCATTTTCTGATAACATGTGCTCTTGTCTTTCGCAAGTGTCTAGCTCTAGTCGTGATCATCGCTATTTCTTCGAGGATGATTGCATTTGGATCGTCTTTGCTTCGCTCGCCAAAATCATTCCTTTGTATATTATGTAATTTTTCTTTATTTATTGGTAGTAGATTTATCTCCGCCCAACATATTGTATCAAGACAATGCATTATCATTATATGACATCTTTTATCATTTATTTTGTGCGAATGAGATTAGTTGTGGTTCTACTGCATTTTACAGCTTATGTATTCATATGAAGTTTCTATATAATGGGGTGTACTTCGTATGAATACAGCTGGCATGTCTACGTTCTTAGTCCTACGTATTTTGGACTGGGGCGTTACATCCCTACCAACCATAGAGAACGAATGCCATCCAATTCTCTCTTGAATGTTATGGTGATTCAACCAATGGTCCAACGATAGATGTGTATCCCTACCATTACTAATAACCCTAGAAATAAAGGGTTGAACCTTGGACCTATTCCACAAAGTGAATTTAAACATTACTGAGTAATTATTTTTTAGCCAAAGAGCCTAAAAATTAGCTTGCTTCAGGTATCGATTGATAAGGAAGCAATCGAAGACCAATGGGTATGGGAGGTGACCGGGGATGAGCAGTTTGCTCGGCATACAGTATATGACATAATCCATATACAAAGGTCGGTTGTACCTTACGCGAACATCATATGGGCTAAAGGATGTGCGGTGAAAATAAAGCTTTGTGCCTACAAAGCTATCCGAAACAGGTTGCTAACTAGAGATCAACTTACTAGATTTGGGGTTCAAGTGCCTCACAGGGGTTGTGTCTTATGCTGGCGTGAAGAGGAGACCCGGAACCACTTATTCTTCCAATTTTATGTTTCAGATTACATCTGGAAACATTGTTGTGACAAACTTGGATGAGACAAAGTTGATTATGAGGGATTACAGTCTATCATTGGCAGTATAATGACACTGAAGTCTCAGCGGCCAGACGTTTATGGCACTGCTAGATTCAGGCTCCTGATATCAATCTGACATATATAGCATGAGCGAAATCGAAGGATATTTGATGGAGCCTTCATAACTATCCAAGGGATAATTAACAACATAGAGTATGATGCACAATGTATGGAAAGATCTGGCTCTGGGTGACAGTTGTTACACCAGGTCGGTAGAGGGAGGAAGTGAGTTGTAAACTAGTTTCTTTTATCAATAGAAGTACCCATTGCTTCAAATATATATATATATATATATATATATATATATATAGTAGAAAAAAAAATATATATATATAGTAGAAAATGAATAATGGATGATTTTATTGATGGACTACTACTTGCTACTTATAGAGGTTCCAACTCCTCTTCATACTACATTTACCAATGTGGGACTAAAGTCCCTTATTGATTCTCAATACTCCCCCTCAAGATGGGCAATAGATATTAATCATCCCCATCTTGTTACATAGCTTTGACAGACTCAATAAACTAAGACCTTTAGTCAGACAGTCTGTAACTTGTTCTTCTGAGCGAACATGGTCAATCTTTAGTATCCCTTCTTCCAGCTTCTCCTTGATGAAGAATCGATCGATCTCGATGTGCTTCGTTCTGTTGTACTAAACTAGATTGTTGGCTATACTTATTGTAGCTTGACTATCGCTCAGAAGATGTAATGGTGCTCCCTTATCCAGCTTCAACTCTGTCAGCAGTGCTTTCATCCACAGTAATTATGACACTCCTAGAGCCATTGCTTTATATTCTGCTTCAGCTGACGACCGCGCTACCACTGATTGTTTCTTGTTTCTCCATGAGACCAGGTTTTCTCCTACAAAGACACAGTACCCCGTGGTAGACCTTCTGTCGTCTATGTAACTCGCCCAGTCTGTATCACAGTATCCCTCAACTTCTATGCGTCCATTCTTCTTGAACCATAGCTCTTTTCCCGACGTCCCTTTCAGATATCTCAAGAACTGAAATACTGCTTCCATATGACCCGTTCTTGGATTATGCATGTAGCGACTCACTACACTCACCGCAAATGAGATATCAGGGCGAGTGTGCCCCAGATAAATCAATCTCCCTACAAGTCTTTGATACCTTTCACGATCAACTGGCTCTCCTGCTTCTGCTTCCAACTTGCACTTCTAGTCAATCAGAGTGACTGCTGCTTTGTATCCCAGCATCCATGTCTCCTTTAGCAGATCTAGTACATATTTTCTTTATGAGAGAAAATTTCTTGTTCGCCGTCACACACCTCGATACCCAAAAAGTACCTCATCGCTCCTAAATCTTTCACCTCAAACTCCTTCGCGAGTTTTGATTTTAGCTTAGTGATCTCGACCTCATCATCACCTGTGATTACTATATCATTCACATATACAACAAGTATAGTAATATGGCCTCTTGCATGCTAAAGAAAGACTGTATGATCTGCATTTGTTTGATGGTATCCCATGCCAGTAACAGCCTTTCTGAATCTGTCGAACCAGGCTCGAGGAGATTGCTTGAGCCCGTATAGCGGCTTCTTTAGTTTAGACACTTTTCCATGCGACGTCCCTTCGTCTGATTCTGTCGTGTAGCATCCTGGTGGGAGCTCCACGTATACTTCTTTTTGAAGGTTCCCGTTGTAACGCCCCAGTCCCAAAATATGTAGGATTAGGAACGTAGACATGCCAGCTGTATTCATACGAAGTATACTCCAATGTATAAATACATAAGCTGTAAAATACAGTAGAACCATAACTAATCTCATCCACACAAAATAAATAAATAGAAGATCTCATATAATCAACTATGAAATTGTCATTTGGTACATGTAGTTGGGCGGAGACAAATCCACTACCAACTATGAAAAGAAATACATGACAAGCAAAAGAAAGATTTTGGCGAGCGAAGCGAAGACGATCCAAAATGCAATCATCCTCGAAGAAATAGAGCGGATCACGGCTAGAGCTAGAGCACCTGTGAAAGACAATAGCACACACCTGGAGAGATAACCACGTCCTCAGAGAGACGTAACAAGACACATAATATCATGCCATATAAACTGAATAAATATTGCTCAAATAAATAAGTAAATCGAATTATAACATATTCCAATACGCACCTACTGAACGAGCGTTCCATCCCCCCAAACAGATGTGAGCACCCTGAATTTTGGGTTGATTTTTTTTAATTTTTTCTGATTTATTTAGTTTTAATAAATGATTTATTCTGGTTATTTATCTATTAGTGTACTTTCCCGTGCCATTGATATTTGGAGTGTCAGGAATGTTCAACTCTGGAAATCTTCTTTATGAGTTTTGGAGTGGACAGGATTACCTTTATGACGGTATATAGTGTCCCATACAAACTTGTTCCTTTGTGCTCTTTTTGCATCCCAGAACTTCGGGTCGATTTAGACCATTTGATTATTAATTATTTTTTCACTCTTTTTGTTGTTCATTTTCAGCGCGTTACCGTGACTTTTAAATTGGGAGCGCAAGACCAGTCAGTTTCTTGGATCCATAAGCAAAAGAAAGATTTTGGCGCCACACTCCAGCGAGTCCTCCCTTGACGGCCATCGTCCTTCAGGACGCGCCGTCGAGGCGATTCGTGCGTTTTGCATGACGTCCCGTCGTGACGCTCGCGAAATCAAGTTCATTTTGGCGCTCCGTCGCAGCAACTTCGTACGTATTTTTTCGGAGATCCGACCATTGGATCGGTGATTTCTTTGCTCCGTCACAATCTCGGTATATCCACCTTCATCCCTGTCAATTTTTGTCCGTTAATTTTATCGTTTGATACATCAAAACCGGCCACCAAGTTGACCGTTTAAATTGTATTAAATTTGGACAGTTTCGCGTGGCCAACTTCGTCAGCTTGTATCTCCTCCACCGCAGCTCCGTTTGGCGTGCTACCAGTTCCGGTGTGAAGCTAGTATAACCCTCCTGCTACCCCTCCAGTTTCGTTTCATTGTGAGCTTGTTTGATTGGTTGAATTCGACGCCAAAGTTGGCAGTCCGAATTCGTAATTTTCAACTTGTAAAATTTTATTTTTGAACACGGGACTCCATATTTCATTTCTGACACCACCATTAGACTCGTGGCGTCATTCTGGCATGTTTTCATATAAAATTTGTTAGATTTGGAGAACGTGGGCCCTGGCATATTTTTCGGTGTAAAGTGGGTCCCACATTCTGGGTCAACGGAACTTTTTGACACCGGCTTATCGGAATCCAATTCTGGATATACCATTGAGTTCGTATCGTCATTCTGGACTCGTTGACATATAATTTGCTAGATTTTGGTGGACATTGGACCCGTCACGCATTTCGGTGCAAGTCGGATACCAATATCCGGGTCAACGGGTCATTTTGAGATTGGCTCATCGAAATTCAATTCTGGATATACCGTTGAGTTCGTATCGTCATTCTGGACTCGTTGACATGTAGTTTGCTGAGTCTTGAGAACTTTGGCTTCGGCACGCATTTCCGTGCAAACTGGAATTTCAAGTTCTGGTCAACAGACCAAATTGAGATCGGGTCAACTGAATCCAATTCTGGAGATACCGTTGGGTTCGTATCGTCATTCTGGTTTTGTGGACATATAATTTGTTATATTTTATAGACTTGTTTTCTTGCACATTTTTTGGTGCAAAACGGCTCCGACACGGACACCGTTTGACCCGAAATTACCTTTTTGCCCTTATGTCCAAATTGGACCGAAGGGTAGGCTATCCTAGCTAATTTGACTATTCTGGACACGTTACGATGTTTATTTTATCGTCCGACAATGTTCGTTTATAGTTTCTCTGAGTTTAACCTTTTTATAATTAATTAATAATTAATTCTTATAATGTTCGTATTTCAGGATTAGTACAACGAAACTGAGATCAGTCAATTCCAGTAATCTCACATCGCTAAAATTGACAAGATGGACACGTGAAACATTATAATAAGATTATTAACTTTACAGTTAATCATCTTATCTCGATTTGCGTGTTATAAGTTTCGACGTACGAATAACGAAGTACACTTCATATCTTTAATAATTAGACTAGAATTAACCCTGTTGACCAGAGTTGACCAGTTGACCCAAAGTCAACTATAAGTCAACACTTGACCTAGTTTGACTAGATTATTGACTGGAGTTGACCTAGAGTCGTTTTGACTTAGAAGAACCTAGTATAAGATAGATTGCTTGTAGAGAATTATTTATTACAATTTGAACACCTTGTAACCTGTGTTGCTTTAAATAGGACTCTGTGGCTTCAGTTGGACCCCTATACTTATCAGATGTTCAGGTTATCGAGGCGAGTATATTCTCTGATCTTTTCATACTTATCTGGATTATTTTCTTGCTCTAGATTACTCTACTTGATGCTGACATGTATCTTCACGGATTAGCACTATATGGATCCTTTCCTGAGATGTTATCCCTCTACGGGTGCATCGGATATTTCATGTTCATGTACTTTATCATGTGCATCAAGTACTCCTTGTACTCGTACTAGTTCATATTTTTACATGTTCTCATGTGCTTCATGTGCTTTCATGTGCTTATCATGTGCCTCATGTACTACTCATTACATGAGTTCACGTATCTTAGCTGTATTCATGTCCTTATAACATAATTTGAACGGATCCTTGTGTATTGATTGGGGCGGGGTGAATAGAATTGGTTATGTGATCACTATCCCCAGTAGCTGTATTCATGTGCCTCCTTATTTGTATTCATGTGCCTCCAAGCCATTTACATAACCATTGTGCTCTAAATCACGTAGCCACTTACAGTCTCTACTATCATGTATTTACTTTCAGTTACAAAATATCTCCTGTTTACTCGTACTTCCTATTCAGCACTTCATGTATTTTACTCTATTGTATGATTTATACTCCTAACCTGCTATGAACTGTTTGAGAGATATGTGCTCGTTCCTGTCCTGACTGGACCTGTTGATAAATTTTACAGATAGCTGGAGGTTATCTGCTAGCCTAGAGAAGACACATTAGAGGATGTTTAGATAGTTATTTCATTTGTCCGGAGTTGTACTTACTTTATGGATTACTGTATCTGAGTTTGGAGATTTGAGATATATTTCTGGATTTGTGTATCTTAGACACTTAGATTTCTCTCTGTTGTACCTCTTTTGGATTTCATGTTTTATCTATCCTTATCATGCTCTACCTTAGATGTGATTGAGTCTGTATCTGCCATGTCACCCCCATTCGGGGAGTATAAACTGTTGAACCTTATACTGTTAGATGCATGAGACCTAGGACAGCGTTCTACCGCCGACACTGCGGCGTGGGATGGACATACCCACTTCTCGTGCCCTTATTCTAGGGTGCGGGTCGTGACACGTTTTTAGTGGTGGCCCATGCAGGTCGAGTTTGTGTAGTGGTATTCGAACTAGAGTACCACTACAGCCTGCAGTAGGATTAGGATATATTATGAAGATACTCAATCACAGCTAGGATCCCTTGAGAGATTCCTGGGACGACCCTTGAGAATCTTATTTAACTTCGATTTGAAAACTCTCTTTTCCTTGATTTGATTTATCTTTATTTTCTGTTGTCGAATTTGATTTTGATGGATTATTGTTGAATTTGAGTTTGTATTTATTTATTTGATTGAAGATTATTGAATTTTGAATCTTAATGTTAGCTGTAGCATCCGAGTTTGTATTTATATGATTTGAAGGATTTTTGTTCATTTTTTTGAATCTTGATGTTCGTTGATAAATTTGATTTTTGAGTATTCATTGTTGATTTAACTTAATTTTTGTCAAGATAAAATTATATGGGCTAGGTCATCTAAGTTAGGAATCTAGTCTTCTATAGTCACATTAGCCAGCATGGTGAGGACATATAGTCTGGCTTTGGATATATTTCTTGGGTGTGGGAATTTAAGGTTTTCGCAGCCAAGCTAGCGGCATCGCGAAAATGTTAAATACCACGATTCTAGATGTATGTGCCTAAGTCGAGGACTTTGTGATTATCGTAGCCTTGCTTACTAGTATGACGAGGATTTAGAGCACCATGATTTTGGATAGACGCATATGATTATCAGATTATATCTTAAATGTTTTTGCACATGTTTTCTCTACTTTTGTTGCAGTCCTTCAAATTTTTTTTAATTATTATTTGATTTATTTTGCTTTGCTTCTCATTTTTACTTAGGATATAGCTTTAGCTATTTTTATAAACCTTGTGTAACTTCTTACCATGAAATTCTTCTTAATGAATCGATGATTTTGCTAGACTATATCTTGGGATTGATATTTTAGTTCTGGGTTTCAAAATGGTTCCTTCTTTTAAACAGATAAGCAGAACAGATTCTTTTATCATTTTCTTACTGCCAATATTTTATTTCCATCATTCCTTGTCTTATACAACTAGCATGATTACATCAATTCCCTGTCTCGTATCTAATTCTGTCGGTTAGACTTTAAACCCTTGAATCTTTGTATCTTTTACCTGAGAAATGTTGAGAAAGTGACGTAAATCATCTAGTTCAGAAATGACGTAAATGGTTATCATAGAATGATTTGTCAGAATCAGGACGTTGGATGTCAATTATGAAAAAAAAAATTTGAGAGGAAGATGTGGTAAATGTTTAGAATGGAATCGAGTGATAAATGTTATCAATTTAGAAAAAAATCGCAGAAATTTTGGGTTACGAAAAATTCATGTATGTATTTCAAAAAAAAAACTAATGAGGATATCAAAGGTCAACCTAGTTTTGAGGACTAGAAAATCTTGGTTATTGGTTCTTGGAAACTATTACAAGGCTATGTAGAAATTTAGGGATGGAAAGGAGAATTTAATTGTATTATATGATCATGCGAAGTTGAACTAGAAATTGTAAGAGGGTGACTAGAGACAGAGAGAACACAAGAATTTTAAGCTATAGGAATTATTTTTAGATGATTGGAAGAAATTGTGGAATTCAAAAGGATAACATTTGAAGTGAACGTTGAAGAAAATATGAAGGTTGATTTATAAACAAGAATAAAAAATTTGTGTGACATAGTGGTATTGGAGTTTAGTAAATACGAGACTTGACTTAAACAAGCACAAGGATTTCATAAACTGGATTTAGAGGTTCGGATTAATTTAGAACAAGGTGAAGGAATTTGAAAATTTGATTAAATAAATAAGTGTTGATACCTAATTAAGAGGGGTATGCTTCGTGGGAAATGTTTTAGAAGTTTGAATTTTGTCTATGGTGATCATGGTAAAAGTTTAGATGACTGAAGGTTATAGAATTTTTGAGGGTAGTCATATGAAGGTTGACTTTATATTGGAGGTTGTGAAAAAATATGATTAGCAAATGGTAAACTGATAGTATCAGGGAGAGATGATTTACTGACTTTGTATGAGATCTTGTTTTTCTCTAAAAAGGGTTTTTCAATATCATTGAATCCTAGTTTCCTTAATCACGACCAAATCGACTTCGATCACCTTTCCTTATCATATTTATATCTTGGGTTGTACTCAATTGACTTAAATTTGATTACGACCTGAATCTCCATCCTTGTATGCTCGTTCTCAGACTTTGTTGAACTGTCCTCCATATTGCCTAAATCTTGATTTTTCCAATTTGATCAACTTAGATCGTATCGAAACTAAATATTCTTAATATATATATTATGATTTGATTTCCATGCAATTGACTTTCATTCTTTAACTTCTGGTTTTGATTTTTGAATAATACCCCTTTATGGATAATTGGTAGTTATCTTTACTTTTTTGATGAGTACCAGTTTCATGTAGGATGGTAGACTGTCTTACAGTTTTGATGATTTATTATTTCTGTATCTTTTCTAGTTTAGCACCCTAGACTGCTTGTGTGTTTTGATACCCTATGACCGATTCAGTTAGCATGACTAGTATACCTAGATGAGACTTCCACTACCACCGTATGCCATGACCCTGTACGTCGTCCTTTTGATGGTATGCTTTGTTTAAATTCTGGGACTTTGATTGTGGGGGTTTGACCTAGAGGGAGTACGAACATTTTAATTTCGAGGACGAAATTTTTATAAGGTGGGTAGGATGTGAGCACCCTGAATTTCGGGTTAATTTTTTTAAAAAATTTTCTGATTTATTTAGTTTTAATAAATGATTTATTCTGGTTATTTATCTATTAGTGTACTTTCCCGTGCTATTGATATTTGGAGTGTCAGGGATGTTCAACTCTGAAAATCTTCTTCATGAGTTTTGGAGTGGACAGGATTACCTTCATGACGGTATATAGTGTCCCATCCAAACTTGTTCCCTTGTGCTCTTTTTGCTTCGCAGAACTTCGGGTCGATTTAGACCATTTGATTATTAATTTTTTTCCCACTCTTTTTCTTGTTCATTTTCAGCGCGTTACCGTGACTTTTAAATTGGGAGCGCAAGACCAGTCAATTTCTTGAAACCAACTCATCATGCATGATTTACTCGAGACGCTCTTCACCCTTGACCTTCGTGTCCCACTCAGACACGTCATTTTGTGCTCCATTTGCTTCGTACAACTTTTTTGACACGTGATCCGATTTTATTTCACTCTACGGCGTCACATTCATTTTCCAACTTGATTTGTGGGTCCCCTGTCGACCAAAACCTGTAAGCCCCAATTATGGACATGGCCCACATTGAGCCTACTACCCGTCCGACACTTGTGTCCCATTTATTGGAAACCCCATGTGCTACTTATTTACCCATGATTATCCACACCTATTTTTTATTCGATTTTTGCATAATGTCCGGTTTTGGATCCAATCTGACTCCACTGAACCCAACCTCAGCTTTATTTTTCCTCTTTCATGACACCCTCATATTTTCTTGCCCAAAAATATCAAGTATTTATTTTTTCCTATTTTTAATATTTATTGAAAATTTTGTTGATTTTATTCCTATAGGAATAACCTAATCTTCCTATGATAAATTCTAGCCTTTGATTTCCTTATACTAAATCCTCACCACCTATTTTTTTCCCACACATTCACTCAGCCAATGCATGTGGCCGGCCCTAATTATTAGGATGAGAATATTCTCATCTCTCTCTCTCTTCCCATTAATTTCCCACATATTTCTCTCTTCCCTCATTTATTTTTTCCACAGCAACATTCAACACAGCAACTTTAGCACCACCACCACCATTGCACCAGCCCGACCTCCTCCCCTCTTCCCTGGCTGGACCTCCCCCTCCGACGTGGCTTCGCCGTCGGCCACCTGGCCAACCAGGCCGAGCTCCTCCAGCTCCTCCTCCTTCTTCATCCGATCATCATCATCAATGTCACCACCATCACCATGGTCTTCAGCACCACCATCATCATCCAAGCCTTAACCACCACCACCGATCACCTCTGTACCGGCCGCCCCGCCGTGCTAGGACATGCGTCGCCCGCCCCCGCCGGGCCAGGCCGAGCCGGGGCTGCCATGCAGCAGCTGCAGCAGCAGCTTCATGCACGCACACTTGCAGGCGCGCACGCGCGCGCGCGCACGGGCCGCCGTCGTGCGCCGCCGCGTGGGCCGTCGTGGCTCGCCGTAGGCGCACCCCACTCCGGCGAGCCCTCCTCTGACCGCCACCGTCCTCCGGGACGCGCCATCTAGGTGATTCTTGCGTTTTGCACGACGTCCCGTCGTGACGCGCGCGAAATCAAGTTCATTTTGGTGCTCCGTCGCAGCAACTTCGTACACGTTTTTTCGGAGATCCGACCGTTGGATCGGTAATTTCTTTGCTCCGTTACAATCTCGGTATATCCACCTTCATCCCTGTCAATTTTTGTCTGTTAATTTTATCGTTTGATACATCAAAACCGGCCACCAAGTTGACCGTTTAAATTGTATTAAATTTGGACAGTTTCGCGGGGCCAACTTCGTCAGCTTGTATCTCCTCCACCGCAGCTCCGTTTAGCGTACTACCAGTTCCGGTGTGAAGCTGGTATAACCCTCTTGCTACCCCTCCAGTTTTGTTTCATTGTGAGCTTGTTTGATTGGTTGAATTCGACGCCAAAATTGGCCGTCCGAATTCGTAATTTCCAACTTGTAAAATTCTATTTTTGAACACGGGACTCCATATTTCATTTCTGACACCACCATTAGACTCGTGGCATCGTTCTGGCATGTTTTCATATAAAATGTTTTAGATTTGGAGAACGTGGGCCCTGGCACGTTTTTCGGTGCAAAGTGGGTCCCACATTCTGGGTCAACGGAACTTTTTGACGCCGGCTCATCGGAATCCAATTCTGCATATACCGTTGAGTTCGTATCGTCATTATGGACTCGTTGACATATAATTTGCTAGATTTTGGTGGACATTGGACCCGGCACGCATTTCGGTGCAAGTCGGATACCAATATCCGGGTCAACGGGTCATTTTGAGATCGGCTCATCGGAATCCAATTCTAGATATACCATTGAGTTCGTATCGTCATTCTGGACTCGTTGACATGTAGTTTGCTGAGTTTTGTGAACTTTGACTCCGGCACGCATTTCCGTGCAAACCAAAATTTCAAGTTCTGGTCAACGGACCAAATTGAGATCGGGTCAACGGAATCCAATTCTGGAGATACCATTGGGTTCGTATCGTCATTCTGGTTTCGTGGGCATATAATTTGTTATATTTTATAGACTTTTTTTTTGCACGTTTTTCGGTGCAAAACGGCTTCGACACGGACACCGTTCCGAAATTACCTTTTTGCCCTTGTGTCCAAATTGGACCGAAGGGTAGGCTATCCTAGCTAATTTGACTATTCTGGACACGTTGGCGATGTTTATTTTATCGTCCGACAATATTTGTTTATAGTTTCTCTGAGTTTAACCTTTTTATAATTAATTAATAATTAATTCTTATAATGTTCGTATTTCGGGATTAGTACAACGAAACTGAGATCAGTCAATTCCAGTGATCTCACATCGCTGAAATTGATAAGATGGACACGTGAAACATTATAATAAGATTATTAACTTTACAGTTAATCATCTTATCTCGATTTGTGTGTTGTAAGTTTCGACGTACGAATAACAAAGTACACTTTATATCTTTAATAATTAGACTAGAATTAACCCTATTGACCAGAGTCGACCAGTTGACCCAAAGTCAACTATAAGTCAACACTTGACCTAGTTTGACTAGATTATTGACCGGAGTTGACCTAGAGTCGTTTTGACTTAGAAGAACCTAGTATAAGATAGATTGCTTGTAGAGAATTATTTATTACAATTTGAACACCTTGTAACCTGTGTTGCTTTAAATAGGACTCTGTGGCTTCAGTTGGACCCTATACTTATCAGTTGTTCAGGTTATCGAGGCGAGTACATTCTCTGATCTTTTCATACTTATCTGGATTATTTTCTTGCTCTAGATTACTCTACTTGATGCTGACACGTATCTTCACGGATTAGTACTATATGGATCCTTTCCTGAGATGTTATCCCTCTACTGGTGCATCGGGTATTTCATATTCATGTACTTTATTATGTGCATCAGGTACTCCTTGTACTCGTACTAGTTCATGTTTTTACATGTTCTCATGTGCTTCATGTGCTTCATGTGCTTTCATATGCTTTCATGTGCTTATCATGTGCCTCATTTACTACTCTTTACATGAGTTCACGTATCTTAGCTGTATTCATTTGCATATAACATAACTTGAACGAATCCTTGTGTATTGATTGGGACGGGATGAGTAGAATTTGTTATGTGATCACTATCCCCAGTAGATGTATTCATGTACCTCCTTATTTGTATTCATGTGCCCCCAAGCCGTTTACATAACCATTGTGCTCTAAATCACGTAGCCACTTACAGTCTCTACTATCATGTATTTACTTTCAGTTACAAAATATCTCATGTTTACTCGTACTTCCTATTCAGCACTTCCTATATTTTACTCTATTGTATGATTTATACTCCTAACCTGCTATGAACTGTTTGAGAGATATGTGCTCGTTCCCGTCCTGACTGGACCAGTTGATAAATTTTACAGATAGCTGGAGGTTACCTGCTAGCCTAGAGGAGACACATTAGAGGATGTTTTGATAGTTATTTTATTTGTCTGGAGTTGTACTTACTTTATGAATTACTGTATCTGAGTTTGGAGATTTGAGATGTATTTCTGGATTTGTGTATCTTAGACACTTAGATTTCTCTCTGTTGTACCTCTTTTGGATTTTATGTTTTATCTATCCTTATCATGCTCTACCTTAGATGTGATTGAGTCTGTATCTGCCATGTCACCCCCATTCGGGGAGTATAAACTGTTTAACCTTATACTGTTAGATGCATGAGACCTAGGACAGCGTTCTACCGCCGACACTGCGGCGTAGGCTGGACGTACCCACTTCTCGTGCCCTTATTCTAGGGTGCGGGTCGTGACACCAGACAAGGACATGAGATGGTAAACTAATTCACGGTAACGTATCTTCCCATGCTATGAATCCAATATGGTATCCGGACCCCAACAAGATTCAATACCTTCTCATCGAAGTAGTAAGTCACACCTACAACCAAACAAGGACAAGATGTGACAAACTAGTCCGTGACAAGTTATTGTCCCAAGCCACGGTCAGATACAAGTACCCAAACCAAAAGTACTCGTACCTAACGGATAAAGGTACCTAACCGTTCTAAGTGAAATGTAGTTAAGAACAATCCTTCCTACGCATGGACCCTGGCTGAATTGGATCGACATAGTCCCCCCTTGGGCACCAGAGGCCTCATCAGTAAGAGCATGACGTTCCGCAGAATCGTCAGTGGCCGTCAGTAATCATGGGTCATCAACCCCGTATCTCCAGCGGAGAGTCCGGGTCACAAGGGAAAGTGCATCGAAGCCCATATGCTAAGGAATTGTCCTCCCCGCCCAATGCCTACTCTGTTGTATCCACAACAGTAAACCTCTATAACCGCTAAGTCAAACTAAGCATGCAACCTCTATTAGCGGTTATTCCTATCGTACGGCTTGTACGTACTGGTGGCCAGCCAATCACGTACTTTCGTGTCCTACATACGATACACAACTTTGTGGTACAACGTGTCAAGGCCAATAATGCAATACACAAGGTGGTCCCTTAAATCTAGGTTTAATTTGTAAGAAAATAATACACAGCAGGAAATATAAATGAACAGTAAGTTCTAACAGGTTATGCCATGCATCATAGTTTTTGCATAAAGAAAATAAATAATGCATGAAATATGAGCTAAAAATAAGTAAACAGCAAATGGCAAGGTGTCTTGCCTGATTGACGCCTGAGGTGGTGCTGCGATAATCATGGTGGCATGAACTGCGTCTTTGGTGTAACAACTACACAAGGGGACCTCTGTTGATGGCACGGACAATTTCATTGGGTCCAGAAGGGTTAAGTTAGTTAGGGTGGACATAAGGTAGTCTCGAAATGGGCGAAGGAATAGGAACAATAGGACTTGGATACGGACAGGAGAAAAATCAAAGAATAATGGAAAAATCGAAGAATAATGGATAAATAAATATTTTATATATACGAGTTCTAGAAAATATTTATAATCCCTAAAACTAATTTTCATAAGTCAGAATATTTATAGGAAACATACAAAAATTACTTTAAAGTCAAGAAAACTGTTTTCGGTAAAAACTCTAAGTTTGTCGAAAATAGAACTGGTAAAAAATTATATATATATATATATATATATATATATATATATATATATATATATATATATATATATATATATATATATATATATATATATTATAAAAATATATTTTATAGTAACAATACTTTTAAATAACTATACGAAATTTTTATAACTTATCAAATATCCTAAAATAACATATTTTAGGGTTCTAACTAGACTTTGAAACTACGCATGAGGCCTAGGCCAAACTATATACTTTTAAATAATAATAAAATTTACCATAATAATAAATCTATGGCTTCTAGCGCCTAGTCCTTTTTGTTATAAAATATTTTTGAAAAATAAAACATAAATACTAAGAGTGATAATACCTTATAATACAAAAATATATATATGGTATAATACCATGGTGCCATAGGAATTTAATTCCTAATACTGTAGCAAACCTATGAAACAACCAGAAGTAATAATAACAATTTTAATAATAATACTAATAATATTAATAATAATCAGAATAATAATAATAATGATAAGAATATTTATGATAATAATAATAAAAATAATTATAATTATAATCCTATCAAAAGCAAAAGTCAACAGACAGCAGGCTTTTAGTAAACGAAAAGACAACAAAAAAAAAATAAATAAATGAAATATTAAGAAGAAAGGAAGAGAGGGGAGAGAGAGAATGGATGATCGAAAAATTGTTCGGAAGAAAAGTCGGTGAGCGGTGGTTCGCCGGCGGCGCGAGGGAGCAGGCGACGCGCGGGGATGGTCGCGGAGGCTCGACGCGGAGGGAGCGCGGGAGTTCGGTGGTCGGAGGGGTTTCGTGGTGGCTGGGTTGGCCGTTCGTCGGCGAGGCGTTGGTCGTAAGGGGAGGCGACGCCGGAGGGTTAGGGGTTTGGGGTTCGGCGGAGGCTGTGCGGCGGAAAGGAGGCGCGGAGGAAGTCGGAGGGTCCGGCGGAGCGGGTTTCGAGCGGAGGATTTTGTAGGCGGAACAGGCGGTCCGGCGGGGGATAGGCGAACGGGAACGACGAGAGAGGTGAGAGAGAAGGGGTGATGGAGACGGCGGACGGAGCTGAGTCCGGCGCTACGTGCGACGAAGAAGGGTTTGTTCGGCCTGGGGTCAGCAGGACGCGGCGGAGAGAGATCTGGGTGGCGGAGGTTGGTGGAAAAATGGGGTCACCGGCGGGTGGCTCGGAAGATCCGACGTTCGGTGGCCGACGTGGTGGTTGGAGCAAGGACAGTGAGTAACGGCGGGACGCTGCTTCGCGGACGTTGGGTTGTCAGCGCACGGCGACGCCGCTGGTCGGGTGATGGCAGCGGAGAGGAGGTGAGTACGGTGGTGGCGGTGGTTTAATTTCTAGGGTTTTCTACTTCTATTTTTGCTTTTGGGTGGCGGATTGGGGTTCCGGCCGGTGATGGCCGTGGTGGCAGTGGTGAGGATTTTCTGGGTCGGGGTAGCGGCCTGGGGATGGTCGGCCAGTTTGGCTAGGGCTGTGTTATGGGATCGCCGGGAATTCGTCGGTGGTGGTGGCAGTGGGTACTACTGCCCAAGGTCGGAGGATGTCGACGTTGGTGTTCGCAGGGGACGGAGTATCGGGGTTGGGTACGGCAAGCAGTAGAAGGCGTGGGTTTGTGGGTAGGCCTGTCGCGGTTGCAGCGGCAATGGAGGCGTGGTGGTCGACAAGGCAGGGTAGGATTAGGATTTTGATGTCGGGGTGGTTGTAGATTTGGAATTCGGGTCGTGTCGGGGAATGTCCCACTCGGCCTAGAGGAACGTCCGGAATTGTCGGACGTGAGAGAATTGTACATGTAAAAGGAAAATAATTAATGGAGGAAAAGAGACACAGACACGATGCACAAGTTTTTAGGTTGAGAAATTTTGTGGAATAATTGGAATTGGAGGAGTACCTGCCTATTCATAGGATGTGGGAATTCCCAATTTGATAAGGATTAGGAGTAGTTTAAAACCTAAAGTAGATAATTCATGTATTAATTTAAAATCAATCAAATCAATCCAAATCCAAATCCAATTAAATCTAATTTAATTCCCTTAGTTTAAAATCAAATCAATAATTCAAATTTCAATTATTTAACTATTTAAATAAATACATAAGTTCAAATCACGATTTAAATTGCCATAATAAATTCAAAATATGTTTTCTAAAAATACTAATAATATTAATTTCAAAAATTATATTATTATTTAAAATAAACTAATAAGATATTTATGAAATATGTGTATGCACGAAAAATTATTTATTAATAATAACTGTTTTCACAAAAGACTTTTTACAATAAAATAACGGGCTTGAAAATGTTGGTATGATAGCTAAAACAAATTATTACATATATTATTTTAAAACTATAAAATAAATAAAAATATTTTTCTAAAAATATGTACGCTCGCACATATTCGCACTCGTCGAGCAATTACGAAAAACAAATTCTCGTGCACGACGTACGATACGATTACGTGATGTACAATACAAAATTTTAAACCAGTACCAAATTTAATTAAAAAATAGTAGAAATTTTAGGGGTTTTATATCCTACCCAACTTAAAAGAATTTCGTCCTCAAAATTAAGAATTCGTAGGGGGGTGAGAGGACACAAGGGGGTATCAATGGGGATCCAACGATGACAATGTTTTCACAAAATCACGTCGTAAGAAATCGCGATCTAGATCGTAGAAAAACAATACGGTATAGTCACGGGTAATGAATGAGGGTCACGATTAAGAGAACGAAAAAGATTCGCTTTAATTAAGCGATTAGAGGGTCTTGATAGGGTCGAGTAGTATAGGATGAAGATATAGCAACATCGAGTGAGAATGGTCATAGCCGATAGGAAGGTTAGAGGACGTTCTAGTATGACGCTTTTGTCCTCCTAAAATAGGTGAGGGCGAAAGCAATATCGAGTTCGAAGGAGGAGTTATTGAATACGAATACGTGATTCAAGGACGATCGAATAATTTCAAAGGAATTGTCAAGGCAATCGTGGATGAGACTCTAGAGGACAAGTTTAGCTATGTCCCATCTACATAAACGATAGATAAAGCGAACCAAAGTGCACTCGGTTGATCAGACCATCATACACCGGTTCTGAGTAGACAGTACGTTAGTGGATGCATCCAATAACATATGTCATGAACAAGCTTGATAAAGAATAAGCTTGCAAAAACTTGGCTACATTAGCATCATTAGTCAAAACGATAAATACATAGGTACGAGAGATTAAGATTTAAAGAAGGTAGAATGATTCTAAGTCATACAGTCGTCCTATAGTCTTCTTGTCCAAGTCCTTGGTTGGCTAGACGGGTTAGGTCCTCTAGATTCTAGGATCTAAATAAGCTTGCTAATATAGGTCACTAGGTCAAAGGTGTTGCTAGTTCATAAGGTATTCTACCCAACATAAAGAATTAAACTAATTATATTTTAGGACAACTAACTAGTAGGGTCAATCTCTAAGAAGCACGAAGGGAAGATAAGAATAGGGATGGAAGGAAGCAAGCAAGATGCAATTGATGAGTCAAACGGTAGATAAAATCAATGAAAGAGGTCAAGTATGTGGATGAGATCCTAGATTTCTAATCCTATTTGCAGGCTTGCTTGGTACGGTAAAGTAACCAAACAATTTTAACTTGACCTGCATGGGCCACCACAAAAACATGTAACGCCCCAGTCCCAAAATACGTAGGACTAGGAACGTAGACATGCCAGCTGTATTCATACGAAGTATACTCCAATGTATAAATACATAAGCTGTAAAATACAGTAGAACCATAACCAATCTCATCCACACAAAATAAATAAACAGAAGATCTCATATAATCAACTATGAAATTGTCATTTGGTACATGTAGTTGGGCGGAGACAAATCCACTACCAACTATGAAAAGAAATACATGATAAGCAAAAGAAAGATTTTGGCGAGCGAAGCGAAGACGATCCAAAATACAATCATCCTCAAAGAAATAGAGCGGATCACGGCTAGAGCTAGAGCACCTGTGAAAGACAATAGCACACACCTGGAGAGATAACCAGGTCCTCAGAGGGACGTAACATGACACATAATATCATGCCATATAAACTGAATAAATATTGCTTAAATAAATAAGTAAATCGAATTATAACATGTTCCAATACGCACCTACTGAACGAGCGTACCATCCCCCCAACCAAACAAAGACAGGAGATGGTAAATTAATTCACGATTACGTATCTTCCCATGCTATAAATCTAATATGGTATCCGGACCCCAAAAAGGTTCAATACCTTCTCATCGAAGTAGTAAGTCACACCTACAACCAAACAAGGACAAGATGTGACAAACTAGTCTGCGACAAGTTATTGTCCCAAGCCACGGTCAGATACAAGTACCCAAACCAAGAGTACTCATACCTAACGGATAAAGGTACCTAACCGTTCTAAGTGAAATGTAGTTAAGAACAATCCTTCCTACGTATGGACCCTGGCTGAATAGGATCGGTATAGTCCCCCTTGGGCACCAGAGGCCCCATCAATAAGAGCATGACGTTCTGCAGAATCGTCAGTGGCCGTCAGTAATCATGGGTCATCAACCCCGTATCTCCAGCGGAGAGTCCGGGTCACAAGGGAAAGTGCATCGAAGCCCATACGCTAAGGAATTGTCCTCCCCGTCCAATGCCTACTCTGTTGTATCCACAACAGTAAACCTCTATAACCGCTAAGTCAAACTAAGCATGCAACCTCTATTAGCAGTTATTCCTATCGCACGGCTTGTACGTACTGGTGGCCAGCCAATCATGCACTTCTGTGTCCTACATACGACACACAACTTCGTGGTACAACGTGTCAAGGCCAATGAATGCAACACACAAGGTGGTCCCTTAAATCTAGGTTTAATTTGTAAGAAAATAATACACAGCAGAAAATATAAATGAACAGTAAGTTCTAACAGGTTATGCCATGTATCACAGTTTTTGCATAAATAAAATAAATAATGCATGAAATATGAGCTAAAAATAAGTAAACAGGAAATGGCAAGGTGTCTTGCCTGATTGACGCCAGAGGTGGTGCTGCGATAATCATGGTGGCATGAACTACGTCTTTGGTGTAAGAACTACACAAAGGGACCTCTGTTGATGGCACGGACAGTTTTATTAGGTCCAGAAGGGTCAAGTTAGTTAGGGTGGACATAAGGTAGTCTCGAAATGGGCGAAGGAAAAGGAACAATAGGACATGGATACGGACAGGAGAAAAATCAAAGAATAATGGATAAATAATATTTTATATATACGAGTTCTAGAAAATATTTATAATCCCTAAAACTAATTTTCATAAGTGAGAATATTTATAAAAAAAAATACAAAAATTACTTTAAAGTCAAGAAAACTATTTTCGGTAAAAACTCTAAGTTTGTCGAAAATAGAACTGGTAGAAAACTATATATATATATATATATATATATATATATATATATATATATATATATATATATATATATATATATATATATATATATATATATATATATATATATATTTTATAGTAACAATTCTTTTAAATAACTATAAGAAATTTTTATAACTTATCAAATATCCTAAAATAACATATTTTAGGGTTCTAACTAGACTTTGAAACTACGCATGAGGCCTAGGCCAAACTATATATTTTTAAATAATAATAAAAATTTACCATAATAATAAATCTATGGCTTCCAGCGCCTAGTCCTTTTTGTTATAAAATAGTTTTGAAAAATAAAACATAAATACTAAGAGTGATAATACCTTATAATACAAAAATATATATATTGTATAATACCATGGTGCCATAGGAATTTAATTCCTAATACTGTAGCGAACCTATGAAACAACCAGAAGTAATAATAACAATTTTAATAATAATAATACTAATAATATTAATAATAATCAGAATAATAATAATAATGATAAGAATATTAATGATAATAATAATAAAATTAATTATAATTATAATCCTATCAAAAGCAAAAGTCAGCAGACAGCAGGCTTTTAGTAAACGAAAAGACAACAAAAAATAAATAAATAAAATATTAAGAAGAAAGGAAGAGAGAGGAGAGAGAGAATGGATGATCGAAAAATCGATCGGAAGAAAAGTCAGAGGGGTTTCGTGGTGGCTGAGCTGGCCGTTCGTCGGCGAGGCGTTGGTCGTAAGGGGAGGCGGCACCGGAGGCTTAGGGGTTTGGGGTTCGACGGAGGCTGTACGGCGGAAAGGAGGCGCGAGGGAAGTCGAAGGGTCCGACGGAGCAGATTTCGTAGGCGGAACAGGCGGTCCGGCGGGGGATAGGCGAACGGGAACGACGAGAGAGGTGAGAGAGAGGGGGTGATGGAGACGACGGACGGAGCCGAGTCCGGCGCTGCGTGCGGCGAAGAAGGGTTTGCTCGACCTGGGGTCGGCAGGACGCGGCGGAAAGAGATCTGGGCGACGGAGGCTGGTAGAAAAATGGGGTCACCGACGGGTGGCTCAGAAGATTCGGCGTTCGGTGGCCGACGCGGTGGTTGGAGCAAGGACAGTGAGTAACGGCGGGACGCTGCTTCGCGGACGTTGGATTGTCAGCGCACGGCGACGCCGCTGGTCGGGTGACGGCAGCGGAGAGGAGGTGAGTACGGTGGTGGCAGTGGTTTAATTTCTAGGGTTTTCTACTTCTATTTTTTGCTTTTGGGTGGCGGATTGGGGTTCCGGCCGGTGATGGTCGTGGTGGCGGTGGTGAGGATTTTCTGGGTCGGGGTAGCGGCCTGGGGATGGTCGGCCAGTTTAGCCAGGGCTGTGTTGTGGGATCGCCGGGAATTCGTCGGTGGTGGTGGCAGTGGGTACTACTGTCCAAGGTCGGAGGATGTCGACGTTGGTGGTCGCAGGGGACGGAGTATCAGGGTTGGGTACGGCAAGCAGTAGGAGGCGTGGGTTTGTGGGTAGGCCTGTCGCGGTTGCTGCGACAATAGAGGCGTGGTGGTCGACAAGGCAGGGTAGGGTTAGGATTTTGATGTCGGGGTGGTTGTAGATTTGGAATTCGGGTCGTGTCGGAGAATGTCCCACTCGGCCTAGAGGAACGTCCGAATCGGACGTGAGAGAATTGTATATGTAAAAGGAAAATAATTAATGGAGAAGAAGAGACACAGACACGATGCACAAGTTTTTGGGTTGAGGAATTTTGTGGAATAATTGGAATTGGAGGAGTACCTGCCTATTTATAGGATGTGGAAATTCCCAATATGATAAGGATTATGAGTAGTTTAAAACCCAAAGTAGATAATTCATGTATTAGTTTAAAATCAATCAAATCAATCCAAATCCAAATCCAATTAAATCTAATTTAATTCCCTTAGTTTAAAATCAAATCAATAATTCAAATTTCAATTACTTAACTATTTAAATAAATATATAAGTTCAAATCACGATTTAAATTGCCATAATAAATTTAAAATATGTTTTCCAAAAATACTAATAATATTAATTTTGAAAATTACATTATTATTTAAAATAAACTAATAAGATATTTATGAAATATGTGTATGCACGAAAAATTATTTATTAATAATAACTGTTTCCACAAAAGACTTTTTACAATAAAATAACAGACTTGAAAATGTTGGTATGATAGCTAAAACAAATTATTACATATATTATTTTGAAACTATAAAATAAATAAAAATATTTTTCTAAAAATATGTACGCTCGCATATATTCGCACTCGTCGAGCAATTACGAAAAACAAATTCTCGCGCACGACGTACAATACGATTACGTGACGTACAATACAAAATTTTAAACCAGTACCAAATTTAATTAAAAAATAGTAGAAATTTTAGGGGTTTTACACCCGTGGAGAAAGGCATTCTTAACATCTTATTGGTATAGCTTCCACCCATAGTTTGCTGCAACGGAGACTAGAGTTCTTACCGTGCTCATTTTCACTACCGGGGCAAACGTCTCATCATAGTCGATGCCATATGATTGTGTGTATCCTTTTGCAACCAACCTCACCTTGTATCGCTCTACTTTTCCTTCTGGTGTCTCCTTTACTATGTACACCCATTTGCATCCCATAATTTTCTTTCCTTTGGGTAATGGAACCATCTCCCATGTCTCATTTTTTTTCTAGTGCCCCAAGTTCTTCCATCATTGCAGCTTTTCACCTTGGATCTTTTTTTGCTTTCTGCCAATACTTAGGCAAAGATGTAGAGTCTAACGATGCAATTAAGGCTCGATAATTCAAAAAAATATTAGAATAAGACAAAAATTGGCAATATCATGTTCATAATCATCATAACGACTAGGAGCCTTACCCGCATTTATGCGAGAAGATCTCCTTACGGGAGCAATAGGTAGTAGAGAGATCATACCATCCAAGTCAGAGAGGTCTGTCACGACCCGCACCCGCTTTTTCGGATACGAGACATGTCCAAGCCAGCCTACGCCGTAGAGTCGGCGGTAGAACGCTGTCAAGTCCGCAAGAAATAATATGCTCAAAAATATCACATTTGCTGCTCATTCACAATTCTAAATTTATTACAACATTTACATCATTTAAAATTAAAAGAGATACCAGATTTTATAATTAATAAAATTGATACAACTACTATCTATTTCTAGGTTGACTTTAGCATACCCAAGCCTTTCCAATGCTAACAGTGATCGCGGCTAAACCTGAAAAATGTTGGTTTCCAGTCAGGAATGGAACAAGTACACAAACCGACGGTAATGCAAAAACACAATAGAATCGACAAGACATGAAAATAACATATGAGATATCAAAACTGGAAGATAACTGATGACATAGCACGATAGAGAAGTAAACAAAGAAAAACTAATAAAAGACATCTATCTAGGTGGTGTGAAATATCTGTTTCAACATGTGAACGGCTAGGGGGTAAATAAGGCATACTGCATGTGTCATGTGCAGCTGCTAGCATTCACGAAAGACACGAGGATAGTTCTGGGTAGTCCACATGTATACTAAGATATTTTCCCTCCCGACTACTCCGTGTGACGAGTGTAATGCATGTGGTTCGTATTACATATTTCTAGAATACGTGTACGTATTTATTCTTGTATTGCATGATTTTCTTGCTTAATTTCCTCCCTGGGCTTGGTTTATTCTTGGTTTGGGTTGGCTTGGTTTGGTTTGGGATTGCTCTTGGTTCATCATGAACCAAGGGGTGAACCCCCTACCTACCACCACCACTCATATTTATTACCTATTCTTCTTCTCTCTCTTCATTAATCTCTTCTTCTTCTTCCATTTACTCCCTTCACCTATCAAAGAGAGAAGAGAGAGGTCTAGGCAAGTGCAACTTGCTTCCACAAGAGAGCTCATTTTTATTGTTCCATTAGCTCCTCCTCATGTTTCTAAGACACTTTAGAACTTGTCATTTTCCATTTTGAGGCTTTAATTTTTGTAGATCTAGAAATTAATTATTTTCGGATTTTGGTGGTTTTGATCTATCAAACTTCTTTGTTTTTAAGTTTTGATGGTTCCATGTTGTAGAGAATTTTATTCTACCCAATTTTGACCTTTGAAAAGTTAGATTTGGACTTGTTTTGACCAAGTTATGGACTTTTGAAAGCTTTGGATTCAAACCATGGAGTTCTTGCTGATTTGGAGAAGACAGTGAGCAGTGTGCGTGAGCTTTTTAACTTGCGCCACTGAGCTGCGCGCGCTCTTTAGCGCAGCACAGTCTGACTCATACGCTGCCTTTTGGAGGCGTATGTCTTGCATACGCTGCCTTGACAAGGAGTCGTATGGACCTCATACGCTGCCTTGATGAGTAGTCGTATGTTTTGCATATGCTGCCTTGATAAGGAGTCGTATGGACCTTATACGCTGCCTTGATGAGGAGTCGTATGGAGTACATACGCTGCCTTTTGAAAGCGTATGTCTTGCATACGCTGACCTGAGCGTAGCCTGACTTGAGCGTAGCCTGACTTGAGCGTAGCCTGGCCTGAGCGTAGCCTGGCTTGAGCGTAGCCTGACTTGAGCGTAGCCTGACTTGAGCGTAGCCTGACCTGAGCGTAGCCTGATTACCCTGGATCTTCTATAGCCTTGTATATTGATATTTTATTAGATGTTTAACGTCCATTTTATATTCTTACACCTTTTGTCCTGAACTTGATAATCACAAATTTACTTGATATATTTGTAATTGATAATTGAGCATGACGTGATAGTGACCCGTAGTGGTGCACTCCTGACATAATAACCTGACATGACCTGATAGTGGCCCGTCGTGGTGCACTCCTGACAAGTACACTTGGCATGATAACCTGACATGATTATCTCGAATAGCTGTTGCGACGGCTACCTGACATGACATGACCTGTATAATTAATCTGGACACCGTGGGCGATTGTGTTTGTATAAATAAACCAGTCCTGTCTTGCATCATGTCTAGGACAGGGACTCCTGAGTACCACTGTCGGGAGTACCTACTAAAATGGACTAAGGCTAATAACCAGATTAATACATTAGTCATGACGAAAATTCCCAGCTACAGGCAATCCCGTTACCTGGGCACGCCTTGGGATCTGTAGCCTGCCGTCGAGTAGGGCACATTTCCAGCACACTGTCATGTGTTGCACCCTTCAAGCTACCTAAGGGTACATTCGTTTCCTGGATGATGTACCCACCTGAATTCAACTCTAATCTTTTAACCCGGGTAACCTGGATGGTCTGCTGGGCTTGTGGCTGTGGAATAATCTCATTGTATCTTGCTAGTAACTAAGCTTGTGATAATCCTAGTTAGTTAAGTATCAAGCCGTACTCTTTGCTTGGCCGTGAATGATGGATGGAGTCCTATCTTTTCTAGTCTTGCCTAGATCCGGTACATGGATATCTCCGGACATGCTTGTTTATGCTTTACTTTATCGATAATTAGTTCGAGGCTAAGTTCTGTTCAGGTGAAGGGTTACAACCCCGGTCCTTGTTTGGTTTACGGGTTATAACTTGGTTACCGGAATAGTCCTTTAGTTATCTTATCGTTTATCATCCTGTTTTCTTTAACTCATGTCTTATGTTGTTTCACCTATGATTTATGTGCTGACATGCTGCTCCAGAGGATCTACCGGTTTTCCAGCCCGATGGTGAACACCAGACGTAACCAGGGCAACGAGTGGGTTTCTTTTGTCCTCCCACTTTATTGTAAAATTATTCTTTTGAGGCGTTTAGCCGCCGAACAAGTGTTAGCTCGTGTACATTTTTACTTACTGTCTGCCTACGGGCTGTAACATGATTGGCAACCTAGGGTTGATCATGTATGACTGAAACTCTTGCTAGCCCTCACATTTTGCAACGACTAGCTTCATGATCAGCTGAATATGTAATGTTTGGGACGCCTTACTATTATATATTTGGTGATCTTACATCTTGTAACTCTATTTACTTGCTTGTGATTGAGACACTAGGCTTGTTCATGACCTTAAGAGACTGTTGGCTTGTAGATAAACCCTCATATATCTAGACAGCCGTGACCGTATAGTGGAGTGGATCCCATTTCATTATACGTAGCTGGCTATGTCTGCCCCCGCTATCCAGTATTCTGGTTCTGGGGCGTGACAACGAGCGTGTCAACAAGCAGCAAGATATATGTATAGACATGAAATGAAAAGACTACTATGAATCGAAAGCAATCAGAAAGTGCACTTGCCTGAGGTCCTTAGCTGGTGAAACTGATAATCCCGTTGCGTTTGGAATAGTCCACTTAGCCTAGGGTAATGTTCGGGTTGCAAGAAATAGAAAATTATCGATTAGTTACGATAAGGATCTACAATCAAAGACTTCATAAATATATAATTAATTTTAGAAAGTACTTATTAACATATTAACTATAGACTTTTTACGAAGTAAATATAATAATATTTATATAAGCCCATAACCAAATTTTTAATCCAAAGTATATGATAAAATCAAGGCAAAATCCTTTTTTTTCAAAAATATGTTTTTAGGTAAATACCGTAAGAATATCGTTTTATATGAATACTACAGTTTAGAGAGAAATATTATATTAATATAGTTAAGGTCAATGAGCTATATTTAAAATACCAGAAAATAATATAATATTTATTTTAGTATTTCTAGTTAATTGAAAATTATTGATGCCATAACTATATTTAAATACCACAAAATGATGTCACAATTTTAAGCTAACAATACTTTAATTAGTTAGAAAATATATTATCAAATTTTGAACTCTAAAATAAAAGTAGCCTGAAGTCCATTAATAAAGCCCTAAACCCCATGTTCTAACCTTGTTATTCTAAAACACAAATCTCAACTCTATAATATATTTCTATTGCAAGAAGGTAATTTTTAGGTGATACTTAATAAAACCGTAAATAATAAATGACAACTAAAAATAATTATAATTATAATACTAATGATATAACAGTGCTATTAGCTGTTAACCCCATATATGATATATATATTTTTTGAGTACTTATAACCAATGGGCTGAAACCCAAATGGTTAGTTATTAGACACTAAACCTATTTTACAGGCCTTGAGACCCTCTACAGCCCAAAATAGATAGTTATTTTAATAATACTAATAGTAACAAATTACAGTAATACTCAACAGTAGGAGCTAATAAAACTTATAACCCCTTCTCGTTTTTATAAAAGACTTCGGGTCCGTTTGGATATGTTTTCTGAAATTTTATTTTGAAAATAGTTTTCTGAAAGTAACTTATAAAGTTGTTTTCTGAATAGAGAAATTCTGAGTTTACGTTTGGTTACTTTTTCATCTGAAAAATAATTTTAGAAATAAAAGTTGAAGATTCTGTTTGGTAAAATATTTTAGAAAATAACTTTTTTGATAAAATTTTATAAAATATTTTTAGTTATGTTAAAAAAATTACAACATTCTTGCTGTGTCCACCAGATATAAATTTCGTGCCATCCGTGTGTTCGGCCTCGGATCCGACTCTGACGTATCCACACCCATTTCCTGTGTCAGATACAAACACAACCAAAAAATCCAACAGAAAATCAAACTATGCCCTGTGTCCGCGGATCCAACCCCGAGGACACAATAGAAGCCCTGACATCGGACACAAACATCCACAGCCGGCCGACCGGATGAGTACAGCCCTGACACCAGAGAACTCCGGACACTGGTCTGATCTGACGCCGCCAACCGGATTGAGTACCGCCACCGCCTCACCCGTGGCCGACGTGGCGAGCAGCGCCGGAGCATCTACTCAGTGCCGATGAGTCACTTCCGGCCGTCACTTGCAGATCCGCGCCTCTTCCGGCCGCTCGACAGCAGCATCCCGGCAGCTCGTTCTTCCCGAGGATTCGACACCGGACCACGTGCTCCCTCGACCGTCGACGAGATCCGGCACTCTGTTGCCAAGAAGGTGTCGAAGTTTCCCGTAAGTTCTTCACCCTTCCTTCCTCTTTTGTCTTCTTCCATTTATTTTTCATAAAGAGAAGGGGAGCCTCTGAGAGTGTATAGAGAGATGGTGAAGAAGAAGAAGAGGAAGAGGAGGAGGAAGTGAAAGAAACGTGGAGGAGAAAAGGGAAGAACGTGCAGGGAGAGGGAGAGAAAGAGAGAGTGGAGGGAACCCTAATTTTTTTCTTTCAGAAAAAGAGGTCCACCACGTGTTCCTCCATTCCAAAATCACATTCACAAAACATCTTTTTCTTCCACTCTGAAACTTGCTTTTAAACTTTGATTTTTCAAAAAAGATTTGGAATGTAAAGTTATGGAAAGATGCAGCCAAACACTTTTTGGATGTATTTTGAAGTTTAAACTCAAAACATCATTCAAAAACTGACAACCAAACAGACCCGCGTTTTTGTAAACTTACCACTAAAGCACAGACCCCATTTACTTAAGTATCCCATCTCATATAATATACTAAAGAAAATCTATCATTATTATCCTCTGCTCCATAACTGGAGAGAGAGAGAAGAAGAACATTTATTCCTTTGAAAGGAAAGAAGAAGCATAGGAGGGAGAGGGAGAGGTGCTCACCTAGAGGAATCGGCAGAGAATGGTTGGCCCTCGGCGCCGACCGGAGATCGGCTCAGCCATGCGATGCTGGCAGCCGAGGAGCGGAGCTCACCGTGCTCGGCCACTAGCGCCCGATCTGTGGGTCGGTGAGCGCCCGGCCATGACCGGTTGGCAGGGAAAGGAGAAGACGGCGGGGCTCGGTCCATGGAGGTAGTGGTCGGATCAAAGGGGTTGACGGATCTGAGGACGGGGTGCGGGGCTGTGCTGGCTAGCTGTGATGGGATCAGAAGGAGAGGACAGGGGGACCAGCAGTCGATGAAGCGGCTCCGACAATGGATGCGGCCGGCTTCCGGAGGACCCAAAGAGGTGGCGGCGGATGTTGTAGTTCAGCGCTCAGGCAGCAGTTGGAGGAGCTCCACTGGTCCATCAGTGCGTACGCGGCACGGAGGAGAAACGGCGCTCGGCAGCATCTCCGGGAGGGAGGAGGTCGCGGCGGAGAGGGCTCTGCCCGGGCTGGCGTTTGGCTCGTCGGTGGCGAGCGCTCGTGGGGCTGATCAAGCAAGCTGTGGTCATGGCCGATCAGTGAATCGACCACCGACGCTAGTGTGGTGCTGCTCGAGTCGAGATCGGCGGTGGCAGACACGAGATCGGGAGGAGACGAGGAGCTGGTGGAATTGGCGCTCGGCCGAGGTAACGGTCGAACTGATGGTGGTCGTGATGATGATGATGATTATTGTCATGGTGGTGATGCTTGTGGTGGTCGGGCGTAGGTTTTGCGGAGGTTGGTCGAGTGAGTCGACCGGAGAGTTAGGGAGGGTGACGGTGATGCTGGTGTTGTTGATGACGGTCCAGGAGGTCAATGGGGTCGCGATGGAGTTGCTGTGGCGGTGGCGGGGATGATGGTGCTGGTGATTGGGAGTTGGGGTCGGCAGATGGCCGAGGAGGATGTCGGGTATGGTGGAGGTGGATGACGGCCAGGTAGTGGCGGATTTTGGTAGAAGGTGGCAGTGAAGGACGCCCGAACACGGCAACTGGACACGGCGGCTGGACACCATTAGATTACGTTTAGGGTTAGGGTTAGCGGGGTTGTATTGTGATAGATTAAGAGAAAGGTAGAAGAATTCTTCTTATATAGGAGTTGAACAGGGCCGGTCCTTAATAATTGAAGGCCCTGTGCGAATTATAAAATGTGGCCCTAAATTTATTTATTCATATTTTTTAAATATATTATTATATGTCTTTATCAAAATCTCGGAAGATAGCTCTTAATTGTATATTATAACTGACTCTATAGGTAGTTAATAAACAAAATAACTAAAACTCAAATTATCTATATTCAAGTACATTACATAGTATAATAAAGATGTTTTTGATAGAAGACGTACTCACCGTTAAATTGTCTAAATCTGGCCTCAAATTTTTCTGTTGATGAAAACATATAATAAAACGAATAACGATCAATACCCAAATTAGAAGTAATATGTAATCACACAATTTAGAGCCTCCAAGAACTAAGCAGGGCCAGCCCAGTGCACGAACGAGGTGGGCGACCGTCATGGACCCCCAATTTTGGAAGTCCCGTAATTTTACAATAGAATAGGTATATCAAAAAACAAAAAAAAACAGAGATCCAATCTGGAAGCAACAAAAAAGCCAGCGCTCCAATCGAAAAAAAATATAATAGCTTGATTGATGATTTTGCATGTAATTTTTTTATTTATTTGAGAAAAAATGACCCAAATTTTAGATTTTGTCATAGGTCCCGTAAATCGTAGGACCGGCTATGGACCTGAGTCACCTGATGCAAGACCAAGCGCTCCAGTCTTCGACATCATTATTTCTTAAATAAATACTAAGCCTGCACATCCAAATTCTTAAATTATATATATAAAAAAAATCTTATCATTATTGTAGAAAATAAATTCATCTAACAATTGAGGGATCTTTAGAAACAAAATAGCAATTAACACACCGGTCAGAGCAATATCTTTAAGAAATCCTAATTTTTTGTATGATTATAAATATGAATCTTAGAGTCAGTAGAGAATAGGGATCCAAGAATTGGAGGTCTTGGAGGGATTGTAGAGTAGAAATTGAGGAAGAAATGGTATAACTTGAAATACAAAATTACAAAACTAACCATAATATTTTTTTTGAGGCCTCCAAAAATTGGAGGCCCTGTGCGGCCGCACTATTAGCACGGCCCCAGGGCCGGCCCTGGAGTTGAACCCCTAACTGGATAACGAATACGAGGAGTAATAGATAAGTCTTCCCTTTGGTTTAAATCCAATAAACTTATAAATTAGAACAAATCTAATTATAATCTATTTAAATTAAAACTTGATATTATGATATAAATTTAAATCTATATCAAATAAATGATCATCAGAATATTTTAAAATATTCTTTAGTATTTATCAAAAATGAGTTTAATCACATATATTTAAATTAAAACCATAGTTAACTACCTTCGGAATATAACTAATATTCGATATCATCGAATAATCTTTAAAACATATTTTTTTTATAAATCCAGGTTTTATTTAAAAAAAATACTTTTGACAATTCTTCTTATTAACAACAAAAATATGTAATCCCCCTTCAAAGGTCATATATTTCGAAAGTCCAAAAACTAAAACCTTTTGTGCTACAAAGCAATAGAAGCTATTTTATTAAAACAAAATAGTATTTTAAATAATCTTTAAAATAATTTTTCATGAAATCAATTATTAAAATGTTGTTAAGAATAATTTAAATATTTATATCTCTTCATAAATAAAACTAGATTTATTAAATCTAAATGTAATATTTGATAACCATAGTAATTCGAACTGAGTTTTTCGATAATATCAAATCAAATATTACTTAAAAAAGATGTCATAAATTCGAATCATAAAGTATAATTCTTTAAATAAAAATAAATTAGAGGAATCACTTTTATTTTCTAAAATATCTACACTAGGAGATAAAATATAATTTTTTATTTTTATTTTCAAAAATGAATTAAAATAAAAGAAATTTCAAAGATTCGGAAAGAGGAGTTACAAGGTCCGCATCAGAATCAGAGTGATTCAGTGCGAGGGCAACATCTTCAAGAGTTGGGGCAGGAGTAGACGAGGGACTTGGTACAGTAGGCAATGGACACGACACAGTAGGCAATAGGCACGGCACGGTACTGGGCTTCTATTGTCTCCTTCTGTAGATTTGTAGCTCCTTTTCCCTTGTCTCCCCCTGCGTAACATATGTATCTTCTTCTTCATTCTCCGTATCAGAGCCACTGATATCTCTCCCTTTCGTCCAATTTTCTACGATCGGGCATGAGACCGATCCGACTACCACGTTTGGACTTATTATCTCCCTCTCACGTCTAACACCCTCTGTGTTAGGTGTGTCACCAAACGCTGAACCTGCATCCGAACCATAGTATGGCTCCAGTTCTCTGAATGTAAAGTCCTTGCTAACAAACAACTTCCGCTCAACTGGGCTCCAATATGCGTATTCCTTCTGAATCGCTGTGTACCCGACAAATACACACTTAACCGCTCTTGGATCCAGTTTGCCAACCCCTGGCCTATTATCTTGGACAAAATACACACACCCAAATACTTTCGGGAGAACAGTGTATGTAGTTGCACCAGTAAGCATCTCCAACGATGTCTTCCAGTCCAATATTTGAGACGGCATTCTGTTGATGAGATAAGAGGCCGTCAATACAGCTTGCCCCCATAAGTGTTTTGGGACATTCATAGCCAGCAACATCGTCCGTGCGACCTCCAGCAGGTGCCTGTTCTTCCGTTCGGCCACACCATTTTGTGCCGATGTATAGGCACATGAAGTTTGATGTAGTATTCCATGAGTAGATAAATACTCAGCAACCCTCTTATTAGTATACTCCGTCCCATTGTCAGAACGAAAACACTTAATTTTAACGTTATATTGTGTTTCCACCCGTCGATAAAAATCCTGAAAAGCCTCAAGGATGTCACTTTTATTCTTCATAAGGTAGACCCAGGTCACGCGGGTATAACAGTCAATAAAAGTGACGAACCATCTAAAATTGTTAATACCGGTTGTAGGACAAGGGTCCCATACGTCCGAATGTATCATATCAAATACAGCGGAACTTCTATTCCCTGAGCTCGTATACGGGCTCCTGGTATGTTTGCCCAACTCACATGCATGACAAAATAACTTCTTTTTATTAGCCCTATGATATAAGGACAGATACATTCGACTAATAACTTGAAAGGAAGAATGGCCGACACGCTGGTGGTGGAGTAGTAATTCGTCTTCTACACTGCGATGTGAAACGTCCAGTTGTGCGTCTGCTACTAGAGATGCCAATGCTTCGTCCAGTCCGGTCCTATCCAAGTACCACAGCCCCTTATGCCATGTGCCAGTCCCTGGTCGTCGTCATGTCCCCTTCTCCTGAAAAGTCACCGTAGGAATGTCAAAGAAAATAGTACAGTTTAGGTCAACGATAATGACACTAATAGATATAAGATTGACAAAAAAAGATGGAGCATGTAAGACAATGGTGAGAGTGAGGGAAGGGGTGCATGCGATAGTGCCTTTACCCATTACAGGTCTAGAGGTACGATCAGCAGTCTGAATGCTCTCTGGCGTCGGTAGGTGAGTATAGTCCTGGAACTCACCGCGGGACCTCGTGACATGGCGAGATTCCCTAGAGTCCATAATCCAACCTGGTTGATAGACAGATACAAGAGCACGCGCATGTATACCTGTGCTGGTTTGGGCAAAACAAGTGATAGATGATGCCCCAGGAGTAACTTGACTATCGTCCGAAATTAGCTTCGTGCCTCGTAACCTCGCGATGAACTCCCTCTCAAGAGGGGTTATTTCAGCCAATTGAATGTCTTCCCTTTCTTCTGCCAGATTTGCTTTGTATCCTCCAAAATAATTTCCCCTTCTGCAAGCATATCCTCCTCTACCACCACGGCGTCCTCCACGGCCTCGTCCGCGATCATTTGACTGACCTCGCAGGGGTTTTGGACAAAATCTAATGTAATGTCCCGAGTCACCACAGTTGTGGCAAACACCGCCCGCAGAGGAAGATTGATTAAAGACGGCAAGGGCAGACTTTCCAACAACAGCTTGCTCCCCCTGGAAGTAGCCTTTGTTGGGCATCAACTTCAATCGAGCTTCTTTTTGTGCCATAGCAGCTATGACTTCTTCTAAGGTTGGAAGCATGGGTTGTGCGAGGAGTACATTCCTTCTCTGCTCAAACACAGGGTTGAGCCCCTTCAAGAACTTATCATCCGTTGTCGCAAATATACGCCAGGAACGTCTGAAATTGCTTTGCAAACGCCGGTTCGACTTGTGCATCTTCTATCCCAAGAGGATCATATTGGTCCAGATCAGACCAGTACTTCTTCAATAGGGCTGTGTACTCAGAGATGGTACATTCGTCTTGTGCCACCCTATCGAGTTCATCCTATAGTTGGAAGACCCACATAGGGTTGCCCGAGCCTGAGTACATATCCTTCAAAGTCCGCCATATATCAGCAGCACTCTCCATTGCCTCTACATTGTCCGACACCTGGTCGGTCAAGGAGGATGTCAACCACCCAGCCACTACGTTGTTGACAATCTCCCAAATAGTAAACTCCTTTGAGGAAGGATCAGCGGGTGCCTTGGTTTGGCCATTGACATATCCAACCAAGCCACGTCCCTTCAACGTCCGTATCGCCTGCCGCGACCATTTCAAGTAGTTGGACGTTCCTTCTAACTTTGTCTCCAGCTTTTCTAACTTCTCCATTTTGTAGGGTGACGGATCCACATCAGTATGGGTCACACTAGGGGTCGTCTTGGTCAATCTCTTCGATAAGATATCATCAACCAAGGCCTTCATCTCTTGTGATGTCAGTTTTCCAGCGATCGAATCCATAGCCTCTTCAACTGTATCTCTAGTCATCGTCGTCGACTGCTAACTGCTAGTCGTCGTCTTCGTCGGCAGCTTCGTCGTCTTTTACTCTTCGAATGCGCTATAAACGTGGCCAACACCGGCACGTGCATGTAAAGTGAATACGTCATGACACAGGAGAAAACACGATCATTCTCCGTGGAGAAAATATGATCATTCTCTGTGTAGATCCCGATGTGAAGATCGAAGAACAAATAAAATATTCGTTCATTCCAGACGGTGTAATCTAGGAACAGAGGAGAAGGAGGCAAATAGAGCATTTGATGTCCCTCTGTCTTCAAAATACACCGTCTCTTTTTTTTTTTCTTTTTTCTTTTTTTTTACAAAACAACAAAAAAAATTACATGTGAAGATCAGGGGTATATGAACAAAATACAAAAATTGTATATGAAGAATAAGGGGGTCGCCGTTGGAGCTGGGAGGGAGGGTGCCGCTGGAGCCGGAGGGGCGATGCTGGAGCCGAGAGGGGGCGACGCTGGACCCGGGGGGCGCCGCTGGAGCCGGAGGGGAACCACTGGAGCTGGGGGGCGCTGCTGGAGCCGGGGGGTGGGCGCCACTGGAGCCGGGGGGACCTGGGAGGGACGCTGCTGGAGCCGGGTGAGGAATTTTTTTTTTGGAGAGGGGTGGATGGTTATGGCTCTGATACCAAGTAGAAAATGAATAATGGATGATTTTATTGATAGGCTACTACTTGCTACTTATAGAGGTTCCAACTCCTCTTCATACTACATTTACCAATGTGGGACTAGAGTCCCTTATATATATATATATATATATATATATATATATATATATATATATATATATATATATATGGGAGCGGATCGGGAGCCCCGCCCGCGGAGCCCCGCCGAAGCCCCGCCCCCCCTTAGCCGTTGGATCGCGCGGGCTTGCGCGGGCCCCACGCGGGCCCCGCGCGATCCGATGGTGCAGGGGGGGCGGGGCTTCGACGGGGCTCCGCGGGCGGGGCCTTTGATCCGCTCCCTATATATATATATATATATATATATATATATATATATATATATATATATATATATATATATATATATATATATATATATATATATAAGGGACTCTAGTCCCATATATATATCCCTTATATATATATATATATATATATATATATATATATATATATATATATATATATATATATATATATATATATTTTATATATATATATATATAAGGGATATATATATGGGACTAGAGTCCCTTATATATATATATATATATATATATATATATATATATATATATATATATAAAATATATATATATATATATATATATATATATATATATATATATATATATATATATATATATATATATATATATATAGAGAGAGAGGAGGGATCAAGGTCTCAATAATTAAGTATCTTCGGATATCTCCAAAATATTAGTCATTGACCTTACAAATTAGTTCAAAATCTTTGCTTGAAATTGGATAGTTAAGGAACTAATATGTACGCTCCAAAAAGAAAGATCCAATGGTTGTTATTTTTGAAACATTAGGGAATGGTTAATAATGATATATATATATATATATATATATATATATATATATATATATATATATATATATATATATATATATAATTGTGCATTTATAGTGGTC
>JANAVB010010791.1:10801085-10848821 GCA_029216955.1 Iris pallida
ATTGAAATATCTGTGTGTCTATTTTCATATCCAATTGGCCATCCACATGGTTCAAAACGGTTTATCCAGGGCGTCCTTTTTACGAAAAGGTCTCCAGACTGAACCAATTCTTTCGTAAGCATATTTTCGTCAACTTGTGGACCACTTCGACCCCTCTCACATTTTTTTTAAGACTCTACACATCTTAATCTTTCAATTGAATATATTTTTGTATCAATTACTTGAGATTTGATATTTTAATAAATACGAGTTTGACGTATTATTGTCGGGTCACCAAAAAATGTAGGACCTTTGTGTCTAATCGACTTGAAACTTAATGAGACTTATCAAAATAAGTTGTTTTTTTATATATGAAAAATATATTTTTACCTATTTATCAATATTCTTTTAGAACTAAAATACGTTAAGAGGTTATTGTTTTGGAAACAAAATTATGAACCAAGTCAATGAATATTGATGACAGGGTAATATAAGACCTTGGTACCTATTTTTATGGATAGAATAGGCTAATTATTATTATAAAATACATATATATATATATATTTTTCCAAAAATAATTATAATATTTTTAGTATATAAAAATATTACTTTATTTAATAGTCTATATATGTTATATTGAGTTGAATACTTAATATGACTAGTTTGGTATATACATTATTGGGTTTGTATATGGTAAGTCCGTATATGGTATGTTATCAGCGTGTCACTAAAAGTTAGTATATTTATTATAGGTGTACGTGACGAAGTGAGCGAAGATCTTGGAGTTGGATGTCATATTCACAGTTGGAGGTTACAAGCAAGTGTATCTTACCAATGTTACGGTTTACTGTCTTTTTCTTTTTATTGCAGCATTATTCTCGTTCATTATTGTCATGATGTAGGATTGGTCGATATTTAGCGTCCGTATTGTATTCGGATGCCGATGTCATTTTATTGACATTGTATATCGACACTAGGTATTGCGTATATTTTATTCGTATTTACTGAGATGAAAGACCACAGGACACTGACACGTTTCATGATAGGGAGTCTACATGAGTATTCATGGTTATAGACTTCGTGATAGGATATTAGATCGTTATTAACACTTGTGACTTGTTATACCGGACTTGACTCGACTTGTTAATCTAGACTTGGGGTGGGAAGAATATGACTGCGTATCGGACTATTTTTTAGTTTGGCCTCGTTTCCATACTTGGAACTTGGTTATTTAATTCAAGTTTGTCGTTGTCCATAGCAGAGCTCTGGTGTTTATTGTTCTAGTTTGCCCTTGGTCCCACGATATGGTACCTTGGGTGTTTGACTGCTGAGGAGCTTATGAGCCTCAGTGGCCTGAAGCCTGATATCCGGAACATGTTCTCACCAAAGAATTGGATATAGTAGATACCCTTAGATCATATTTTCTTTACTGTTTTTATTCGCATGTATATTATGTACCTTGCTATGTCCTCTAAGGACCTGGTCATTTTTTATGTTTAGATGAAGAGGTTTACCCTGAGGTGTATGGTTCTGGAGCCGAGATTGGAGACGTACCTGTGCAGGAGGACGAGATAGTCATGAAGAATTTCACTTGAGTCATTTCACTTTCTATTTAGACATTGCTACTTTATTTCCTATTAAGTTCAGCAGATTTGTAGTTGGATATTAATACTATTTCTTTGCGGCGGTAACAGGTTATTTTTTTCATACATTTATTATTTTTATTTATTGCTGGACGGTTGACATTATAATTTTTATTATTGGACTTGGATATGTGGATGAGATTAGTTTTGGACTTGTGTCTTATGTTGTTGTTGTAGGTTATTTTCATAATTAACACCTTAAGCATTCGCTAATGGGCTTGTTAGGTAGATTGGCCCATTATTGATATGTTGCTGGCTTAAATCATATTCTTAGTCCTACGTATTTTGGGACTGGACGTTACATATTTTGTGGTGGCCCATGCAGGTCTACGTTAAATTACATCGATTACGTTACTGTAACAACGTGAGCCTGCGAATAAGATGTAAAAGAATAGGATAAAAGACCCATATGATCTCATCCATATATGTATATTGGTACATGTTCTTGATCTCTATATATCGACTTCAAAAAAATTTCCTCGCTTTCCTCCTGCTTGATATCATCTGTTCTTAGCTCATAAGTTTCGTTTATTCATAGTACGATGGACTCGCAAGCCGACGACGAGAATCCTACAGTTAATCTACAGAACGCAGTAGTGACTAACATTGACACGACTACGCCACCGTGGGAGGTTCTTCTACCCATCCTGACGATCCAGCTACTCTGCACCCTTCGTGGTTCAGTAGGGTGATATCCCATTGATGCCACCTATGCCATAGATTCCACCGATGCCATTCTCTCAGCTTGGACAGCCGATGAACCCACGACAGCTATTTCAGACCTTTTATGTGACGATACAAGTGCAGCAGCAGATCCAGTTAGAGGTTCAGTAGGGAGACGGAAAACATGGAGGATCGCATTGTGGAAGCTTTGGAGAGGGCAACTCCACCAGTACGTCAGCCATCGACGGGACACTTGCTAATATTTGCCAGCTGAAGCCAACCAAATTCTCGGGCGAGGAGGGGCCCACAGAAGTTTATGAATGGCTTACCAACATCCAGCACTAGTTGGAGGCAGAAGATTTGTGGAAGGAGTGTTGGATTATTATCGTCAGAATGTAGCTGTCTGGCAATGCACACCACTGGTGACTCACAGAAAAAAGGTGGCTTGGCCCGAATAATGTCACTTGGGGGAGTTCTCCTAACTCTTCCAAGAGATGTATATCCTGGCTACATTCAGAACGGAGGTTCGAAGCCTGTTCCTTCACCTCGTCTAGGGCCACATGAATGTTAAAGAATACAATATCGAGTTTTTATGACTAAACCGTTTCGCACCTATACTAATCCATACAGAGAAAAAAGGTGACGAAATACTACGATGAGTTGAGTTATAGATTACAGGAGCTTATCGGAACCGCCATACCTACCACCTACTCAGGAGTCCTCACAGCAGTACGACGCTTGGAGCGAGTCCATTGGAGGAAGGCAGGTCAGAAGAGGCATATTGCACCAGCCATAACACATTAAGGAGTACCAGTAAAGCAACCCAATATGCGTCAACAACTGGGGCCGTCCCAGCTACAAGCATATGTACTACTTACTTGCCATCACTGCGATAAGAAAGGTCATCTCATGAAGGATTGCCGACTCAAATGGAGATTATGTCTGGGCTGTGGTTCGAGTGATCATACAGTACGAGACTGTCCGGAGATCCAGAGAGCAGCACCGACGATGCAGCCACCTAGGCCAGAATATCCAGCACCGAGGGTATTACATACAAGGGCTAATGCAAACCAACCAGTAATGCAAGGAGGATATCCAAGAGGACCATTTTTTGATTATGCAAGACAATTTGCACAGGCTAGACAGCATGCCAGAGCACAGCAAGGAAGGCAAGCCTTCAACATGACCTTTGCAGCTCCAAAAGGAACGACTGGAGGTAACAATCTATATTTTCATATTTGACATGTTGCATAGGAAATTGTTTAGGATTGATTGTTACTCGAGTTATGAGGAGAGACCGTAGTGACATAGTATAACCTTTGAACTATTCCTAGTTACGTTAGCATGGTTCCTCAATAGTGAGCATTAGTTTGAATTTTAAAAAAAAATTCTTTTAAGGTAGGTAGATTGTAAGCCCTATGATTTTTTGGAATTTTTTATATTTATTTTATATGATTTTTATATATTAACCATATTTTATTTTTAATTTTGGCTATATAGGCACTTTGCCGTAGCTTTGATTTTTGAAGTACAATAATTATCAATTTCTCAAAACAAGTTCTATATTCATGTTCTAGAAGAGCCCACCTTTATTTTGATATATCATGTCCCACTCAAACATGTCCTCTTGCACTATATTTTTCTTGCACAACTTTCGGGTCAAAATGACATTGCTAATTTCCACCTTTATACCCTTTCTATATGACAATTTCCACCTTTACACCCTTTATACCCTTTCTATATGACAATTTCCACCTTTATTTTGATATATCATGTCCCACTCAAACCTGAAATGGGTATGCCAATTTCCACCTTTATACCCTTTCTATATGACATACACTTCACATTTCCTTCGATCTGACATTGCTAAGATATTTGTGTTTGTTTCAGTTGAAAGTGTAGAGCATGATGCTAGTGTAGACATTGGAGCTTGGGTGTTCTATGCTACGAGTTCCTTTATGGGGTGCCGTCATTTGAAGCGAAGGAGCACTCTGATACTTATAGGAGGTAAGAAGAGTATGTATGTCTCCTTTCCTCAGTAGCATAATTTGTCCTTTTATGTTGTAGACTCAAATTATAATATCTTCACTTGAATAATGTTCTAGTAGAGTCGTCCATCTACAAGTATTATTTACAACAGTTTGTTATTACACACTTTTACCATTATAGAAGTTGGGTTTTGCATGATAATCCTACCCACAATAACAACTTAAACTCCTTGAGGGTAGGCTGAACTTGGATTATCTCTCAGATAATTTTAGAGGAGCAATATGGGCTAGTTCCACTATTTTTTTGGAACTCTAGGTTTTCTTTGTAATATTTAGTAGTATAAATATGTTAAAAACATGAAAGATCTTCCTTATAAATTTTACTATTATAGATGAAGAGTACTATGGTCGTAGGATTACTCGGTATAGAGATGTGCTGAAGACTATAGGGGTTAGGTTCGTGTCCGAAGATTCTTATGCTGCAATCAGTGATACATTTGTTCTTCTTGCTTCATCTAAAATGACCAAAGAGAATGTACATATCCTGCTTATGTATATCAAACACTCAAAGGAGCACGATAAACTAAGTGAAAGCTTATTGATAAATCTAAGTTAAAAATCGTGGCTTAAGACCTCTCAAAGGTACAAGTCACCTCTGGGATCTATTTTTGTAAGGTCCAAGATGGATGATATTCTACATACTACAACCCTCCCTGTCCTTGATGAGGTTTTCTATGGAAGTGAAATCAGTGAGCATGTTTCAGAGCTTAAGTTATTAGGTGTTGTTACGGATCTGGAAGAAATCTACAAATATATATAGGTGAGCTTCACATTTCCTACTGGTTTGGCTGAAATGAGGAGAGATGCAGTTCTGTTGTTACTTAGTTTAATCCAAAACATAGGGTCCTCGGATCATGGGTTGTTGAAAAATATTAAGGAAGTACCTTGGATGAGAACCAAAATTGGCTTTTGATGCCATTCGGAATCCATCCTTTGGTATGATCATTGGGCTCCTTTGTGTGATGTCCCTGGTATTGATGAAGCATTTTATGGAAATGATATTCAGTCTTCACATTTACACCCTGGGATGCTATGCTTTCTATTATCTGCTTTATTCGAAACCTATTTGAACCTGCTTACTAATGATTTTCTGATGTGATTTTTGTTTGAGACAATTTATCTTCATTTAGTTCTATATTTGTTAGTTATTTCTTTGACATCTTCCTATTCTATTTGGTTTATAATTGTGCAAATATTTTATTTTTTGTAACCTTTTAATTTGAGTTTTGGCTGAATCTGGCTTGGGTTGCCTATCCTCAAGTTTCAGAGCAGGCCTCATCTAGATTGATATGTAATTGCTTTTGGTGTGGCAGTTAACCTTTGATATATCAGTGCCCGTGTTTCCTAGGTGTAAACCCCCTAAATTTCTACTATTTTTATTTTATTAAATTTGGTACTGGTTTAAAATTTCGTATTTGTACGTCACATAGTCGTATTATACGTCGTATGCGAAGGTTCGTTTTTCGAATTTGCTCGACGAGTACAAATATGTGCGAGCGTACATATTTTAGAAAAATATTTTCTATCTTTTATAGTTTCAAAATAATATACATAATAATTATTTTGTTATCGTACCCAAGTTTCTAAATTATTATTTTATTTATTATTTATAAAAAAATCTTCGTGAAAACAGTTATTAATAATAAATAATATTATTCACGTATACATATATATTTCATAAAGATTTATTAAGTTTTAAATAATAATGTATTTTTGAAATTAATTATTATAGTATTTTTGGAAAACATATTTTTTAAATTATTGTGGCAATTTAAATTCTGATTTGATTTTATGGATCTATTTAAATAATTAAATTGGTATCTATGTTTGAAAGATGAGTTATCTTATTTGATTTTAAAATAAAAGATGAATTTAAATTTGATTTGAATTGGATTTGGATTTGGATTTGGATTTGATTGATTTTAAATTAGTAGCAAATTATCTACTTTGGGTTTTAAATAAATCATAATCCTATCCAATTGGAAATTTCCACGTCCTATAAATAGGCAGGTACTCCTCCAATTCATTATTCATCCACAACAATTTTCTCCATAAATAAGCGTACAACGTGTCTGTGTTACCCTCAGCCCATAATCTTATTCCATCTTTTATATGTACATAAATTTTCCTGTGTCGGACACACCCCGACACCGAATCCCTAAACCTATCCCTAACCCTAACCCTAACCAAGCCCCCTGCCACCTGTCCACCGTCACTTAGACGTCTTCTCCGGCCAAGCTATCCCCACCACTAGCCCCTCTCGGCCAACACGCCGCACACCCGATCCCGGCACCCTCGCCACCTGCAACCCCGGCCTCTTTCCGTCACCGTCCCTCAACACCACCGCCAACGCCACCATAGTGGCACAGCCACCCGAACAACCAAACCACCTATGCCGTCTCCATAACTCTGGCCATTGCCGCCCAAACACGACCAAACACCACAGAGAAAAAGGAAAAAGGCCGAAACCCTAACCTGAGACCGATAACCGCCGCGTCCTAACCACTGCCGGCGAGCCCCCGCGCGAGCCATCAGCTGCACAGCCGCCGCCGAGACCCCGTCCCCTTCGATGAAGCCCCTCCGTCTCCTTCGCCGGAGTCGACGCCCGGCCGCGCCCAGCTCCGCCGAACCTCCGACTTCCCTTTTTCGCGCCGCCCTTGCCGCCTACTCCTCCGTCTTCCTCACCCTCCACCGCCGAGCACTGTCCAGCGCTCAGATCCGCCCAGCCGTGCCACCCATTCCGTCGAACCCCCAACTTCCTCTCTCCGACCGTTCCCTTCCCCCTTCTCGCCGCCGCCTCCTCACCACACCGCCGGACCAGCCCTAACCGCCGCCTCCGCCAGCATCACGCCGGCCGACAAACCCCTCCGCGTGGCCGATCTCCTCCTCCGTGCCCTTTTTCCTCACCGCTAGCGTCTCCCCATGATGTCCCACGCCGCCGATCCCTCCGTCGCCTCTTCTACCAGACCGCCGCCCCCCATCTTCCCTCATCATCTTGCTCTCTCTGCCTCACTCTCTCTCAGGCGTGCCTCTCTCTCTCCTCTCCATCTATTGCTGTTGATTTTTTGTTTTTGTTTATTTTGTTTTATTTTTTTAATCGGCACAGAACAAGTACTGTTACTTTAGAATTATTATTATTATTATGATTACATTATTAGTTGCTTGGTAAGTATAGTATTAATAATAATAATAATATTATTATTAGTATTATTACTATTATTATTATTATTATCATTAGTATTATATTTTTTTTACTATTAGTTATTGCTATTTACTATTAGGACTAGTGTATAAAATATATTTCTAAATTTTTATATTTTGGTACAAGATGGGGATTAAAAGCCCTAAAATATTATTAATATTTTATTATGGCATTTGCCTAAATGTATATATATATATATATATATATATATATATATATATATATATATAAGCAAGTTATGTTCTTAGCCATAAAACTATTTCTTCGTATTTTCGTATCTAGCCAATATATATATATATATATATATATATATATATATATATATATATATATATATATATATATATATATATACATATATATATATATATATAATAATAATAATAATAATAATAATAATAATAATAATAATAATAATAATAGTAATTTGTTAAGAGTTCCAAATTATTACAAACTAATTTTTCAAGTATTACGTAAAATATAGTTTTCCAGTAGTTCTCTAAAAATCATATATATTTATTACCTATTTTTCTTTATTTTTTCTCCTTTCCGTGACCAATCCCATTATTACTATTCCTTCACCAAATTCGTACCACCTTATGTCCACCTTAACTAATTTAACCCTTCTGGACCCAATGGAACTATCCGTGCCACCATCTGAGGTCACCTTACATAGTTGTTACACCGAAATTGCAGTTCGTGCCACATTCATCATTGCAGCACACCAGGCGTACTACTAGGCAAGAAACCTTGCCATTTGCTGTTTATTTATTTTAGCTCATATTTTATGCATTATTTATTTTTTTATGTAAAATAAACTGTGATACATGGCATAACTTGTTAGAACTTACTGTTCATTTATATTTCCTGCTATGTATTATTTTTCTTACACATTAAACCTAGATTTAAGGGACCACCTTTGTGTGTTGCATTCATGGCCTTGACATGTTATACCACGAAGTTGTGTGTCGCATGTAGAACACGAAAGTGCATGATTGGCTGGACACCAGTACGTACAAGCCGTGCGATAGAAATAACCGCTAATAGAGATTGCATGCTAGTTTGACTTAGCGGTTATAGAGGTTATTGTTGTGGATACAACATAGTAGGCATTGGGCGGGGAGGACAATTCCTTAGCGTATGGGCTTCGATGCACTTTTCCTTGTGACCCGGATTCTCCGCTGGAGATACGGGGTTGTTGACCCATGATTACTGACGGCCACTGACGTTCTGCGAAACGTCATGCTCTTATTGATTGGGCCTCTAGTGCCCCAAAGGGGGACTATGCCGATCCTATTTAGCCAGGGCCCATGCGTAGGAAGGATTATTCTTAACTACATTTCACTTAGAATGGTTAGGCACCTTTATCCGTTAGGTACGTGTACTTTTGGTTTGGGTACTTGTATCTGACCTGGCTTGGAACAATAACTTGTCACGGATTAGTTCATCACATCTTGTCCTTGTTTGGTTGTAGGTGTGACTTACTACTTCGATGAGAAGGTATTGAACTTTGTTGGGGTCCGGATACCATATTGTATTCACAGCATGGAAAGATACGTCACCTGAATTAGTTTACCATCTCCTGTCCTTGTTTGGTTGGGGGGATGGTACGTTCATTCAATAGGTATGTATTGGACCATGTTATAAATTCATTTGACTTATTTATTTGAGCAATATTTATTCAGTTTATATGGCATGATATTATGTGTCTTGTTACGTCCCTCTGAGGACCTGGTTATCTCGCCAGGTGTGTGCTCTTGTCTTTTGCGGGTGCTTTAGCTCTAGCAGTGACCATCTCTAATTCTTCGAGGATGATTGCGCTTGGATCGTCTTCGCTTCACTCGCCAAAAATCCTTTCTTTTCTTATGTATTTTTTCCTTACTTGTTGGTAGTGGATTTGTCTCCGCCCAACATATTGTATCAAGACAAATTTATTCTCATTATATGATATCTTTTATTCATTTATTCTATGTGGATGAGATTAGTTATGGTTCTACTATATTTTACAGCTTACGTATATTTATTATACGACTGGCATGTCTACGTTCCTAGTCCTACGTATTTTGGGACTGGGGTGTTACACTAGGATATATCAGCATCAAGCATTTCAATGCTATATGTGAATTGTGTTCCAATTCTAGGTTTGTCTTTTCTTTTCTTCTAATTAATTGCTGACATATGATTGAAACCCAGTTTGGGTTGTCTTCGGTATTTTTGATATTTATTACATATTATGTTAGACTTTATTCTTGGCATGAGTTTGGTCTCTTTTAATCTTAGCTTTTTGAAAAGTGAGGAATGTTTATAGCTTTGTTACAAACATAGAGCTCAGGATTCATACTCCAATGTCCTAACTAACTACACTTTGAATCAATTGCTTAACTTTGGGATAGGTGGCTTTGGTTTCTTTAATTCTCACTTTGCATTAGTTGCTTAACTTTTGGATATCCTTGGTATCTAGTTTTTTGGATATCCTTTTAATGATGTGTGCTCAATTTTTTTAATGATATATAGGACTATAATGAGAAATTCACACTATTACCAATGATGGTGATTAGTATTTTTATGGTACACCAGAGTTTTTATATTTGTTTGTGTATCTGTCACAATATTGGCCCTTATAACTGTTTGTGTTTCTCCATTTGCATCATTTCTTTATAGGATATGATGAGTACACTGCAGTTTTTACAACTATGTGAGTATCACTTTTTACATCTGTTTGAGTATCAGTTCTTTATGTGATTTCTTTGGTATTCGTAGTTTGTCAATTACATTCACTTGAATAATCTTTGATACTTGGATCACATTCACTTGGATTCTCCCTGATACTTGGCCAATTATTATATATTGGTTCAGTTTTGCAGCACAAAAATCGTGTGAATGTTGGTTCATTTTTTGAAGCAAAAACCCTTTGAGAATGCTGCTAAAGGTTCAGTTGTTGAAGCAAACTTCTCTGAGCCTAAACATATATGTATATGTTTGTGAGTGTTGGTGTAACCACCACTTTTGTAAAACAAGGGTAATTTTAAACTTTTGTAAAATTAATCTTTTAATAATAGGTTTAAATCATGTTATTGATTTATTGGTGAATTTTGATTATTTTTAATATCATTAAATTAGTGTTTTTGTGATTTTATCCTTTTGCTAGTGTAATTTTAGAGCTGCTTATCCTAGAGACTAACCATGACCATGGAGGCCTAATCCATGTGATTATATTAGCTAATTACCACTTTTTAGGCTAAGGATGTTTTGATCATTTTTTATATTTTAATATTTTTAGAATTTTATATATTTAATATTGATTTTACGGAATTTGTTTAGTCGGGTTTTAGTTTCGTCTCGTTCCGACTTGTGTTAGTGACCCGGGTAGCTTAGACTCTAGACGGGACCCCAAGAATAGTTAGTCATGGCCCACAAATTCTACTAATTAAGTTAGTAAGTTTAGACTAATCCTACTTGTTAGATTGGTTAAGAGAGCTCAAGAATAGTTAGTCATGGCCCACAATAGTTAGTCATGGCTTAAACTTAACCCTTTTGATCCCAAACTTGAACCAAACTTAAAATTAACCAAGGGGAATTAGTAGGGGCCTTATTGGGCTTTCCCCAAGGCCCAAATAGGGTTGGATGGCAGCCACATATAAGAGGGTTGCTCTTCCTTTCATTTTATTCCATCCACCCTCCATTTTCTTTCACAAGTGTTCTTTCCCAAATTGAGAGCTTCTCTTTTTGATTTGATCTCCAAATCCTTACATTCCTCCACCAAAACTTCTATCCAACCTTCTCATACTACCAAAGGAGGGTGCTAGCAAAGATTTAGAGCAAAGTGCAAGGAGGAGTGTCCTTTTTGGAAGATCTTCGTATCGGAGCCGTGTCCTTGAGAGTATCATTGGGATTCCACTCCCAATAGGTAAAACCAACCCTCTAAATTGATTTCGTATGCATATTAGTTAGTTTTGAATCCATAGGACCCACCTCCATGCATGTACCTCCCTTTAGATTCAAGTTTGAGGCCATTTGGAGCTCTCTTAAGGATTTTAGATATGTGTTTTGTGTGCTACTTGATAGATCCCAAATTAGGACACCCCATGTGTTTGGTTTATTGTCTAATAGAATTAATTGTGTTTTAAATTCAGTTTTAGAATGGTTAGAGAGTGGATTGATCTTAGTTAGGATGGTTAGAATGAGTTTCATTTGGATACCTATGTTGGTATCCAAGTATCTTGGCCTACATGTGTTTCTTTTGTCCAAAACAACCCAAATTCGTCATAATATTCATTCACGTTTTTAGTAACCATAGCAACTTAGAAATGTCATAACTTTTAGCTCAGAACTCTGATTAATCTCCCTTTTTTTAAAAGAACCGTATCGAAGTTAGCTTTCCAAATATATATTTTAATAAGCCAAAATCGTTCTAGAACTTTAGGTAAAACTATTTGAGTGTCAGCTGTCCGAAAGATAAACGTGTTTCGGTGTTTTTGCGATTCCGGGAGCTTCCGGACACGAAAATGCGATCCGTTTGAAGTTTCGAAAATATAACACGAAAGGCTACGACATACTTTAATCTTAGAATTTAGTGAATGTCTAATTGGTACAGTATTGGTTTTAAGTAGAAAAGTAACTATACGACATATGCATTTTGTGTATCCTATGAGCCTATGTAGTATGGATATGAAGTGAATGTATGTATCATAGGTTGTCAAGAATATGTATGATATAGTACATATATATATTATTGTTAGGTAATATGTGTTAGTTAGTGTGTGTTTATGTTGATACAAATAGTTATCAAGTAAGCCAAATATATAAGTTATGTGTAAAGGTATTAAAGTTTTGGAAAAGGTACTAGTATGATACTTGGGTACCATGAGGATATTGGTATCGTGACACTCAAGCATCATGAGTAAGGATAAGAGAGTATTGGGACTTGAGTAAGGTACCATATTTGGTATCAAGTATTAGTATTAAAGTTAGTTGGGATATGTTAGAGTTGTCTTAGAAGTTAAGATAATTAGTGTATATAGATATCTTAGTATCTATGATATATTAGAGTTAGAAGATTAGATGGTTAGTTAGTAAGTGTCTAGTAGATGTTAGAGTTATAGTAGGTAGTGTATCTTAGATTTACCTTTTACCTTAAGGTAATGGTTTACTTACAAGGTAAGGTATTGGGTTTACCTTTAAGGTAAAGGGGTTTACCTAGATACTATAGGTTATATGTTAGATATTAGTTAAGATGCTATGTTAATACATTAGATAGTTAGTTAGTTAGATATTTGAGAGGTATCTTGGTATCTCTTGATACCAAGTTAGTATCTTAAGGTAAATATGTATTACATTTACTGTCACGACCCGCACCCACCGTGAGGGTACGAGTACGTAACAACGCCCAGCCTACGCCGCAGTGTCGGCGGTAGAACGCTGTCCTAGGTCTCAATGCATATAACAGTATAAGACTAAACAGTTTATACTCCCCGAATGGGGGTGACATAGCAGATACAGTCTCAATCACATCTAAGGTAGAGCATGATAAAGATAGATAAAACATGAAATCCGAAAGAGATACAGGAGATAGAAGTCTAAGTGTCTATGATACATAAACCCATAAATACATCTCAAAACTCAATACAGTATTCCACAAAGTAAAATACAACTCCAGAAAAAATAAAATAACTACATAAACAACCTCTAATGTGTCTCCTCTAGGCTAGCAGGCACCTCCAGGCTATCTGTAAAATTTATCAACAGGTCCAGTCAGGACGGAAGCGAGCACAAAACATCTCACGCAGTTCATATCGAGTTAGGAAATATAAAGCATGCAATAGAGTAAAGTACATGAAACGCTGAAAGAAGAATGTATAGAAAACAGTAGAGATTTAATAATAGGAAATATCTAAATATGATAAGTAAGAACTGTAAGGAACATGTGATTTAGAGTACAATCTGGTTATGTAAACGGGCTAAAAAAATGCAATGGTAACACCATTGTACGTGGGTGTACAATAGACATATACAATAGTTATACAATGTTGTACAATAGGATTTGAGTACATAACCAATTCTACTCTCCCTTCCCAATCAATACACAAGGATCTACTCCAGTTACGTTATCTTATACAATAGTGTACAATGTTATACAATGGATGTACAATATTATACAATAGTGTACAATGGTCTATCCCTGGGGCTCATGTGATAATGAGAGTACAATATGCACAATGAGTATACAAGGATATGGGTATTCAATAAATACAATATGGAAGTGAAACGCACGTCACAATATGTATTTAGTGAATACAAGGAGATAACATCTCAAAAGAAGATCCATATAGTACCAATCCGTGATAACAGTCGTGTCAGTATCAAGTACAGTAATCTAGAACAAGAATGTAAATCCATACAAGTATGAAATGGTCAAAGAATGTACTCGCCTGATGTCTGAATGTCCAAAGTAAATATACTGTCCGAGGAGAGGTGTCTGGCTCCTAATTAGAACAGCACAAGTCACAACATGTCCAGAAGGGTAATATAAAGTACTACAATACATTCTACATGAATCTAGGTCAAACTAGGCCAAATTCAACCCTTGGTCAACTCTGGTCAACTGCACTAGTCAAACTAGGTCAAACTATGTCATGTCCTAACCCAGTAAGTCTTACTAGGCCTAACCAAGACTATCCTAGCAAGCACACATCAATACAAGGCTATACAAGCCAACATACACCCAACTCTATATAGCATGCAATTATTCAATACTCAAATAGGCAAGAATTCACATTGGATATACACTAGGTAATCTATTACTTTAAGCTATATATGTCTACACATATATAAACATGCATATATTAGTATTCAACATTAGGTCTATAATCCTGGCATTTCAAATGGTTATATAAACTTATATATTGCAACACAATATGCTAACATATATATAATATACATACATAGCTAAGTTAACTATATTCATAAATACTTATTTAAGAGGCTATGTGTGTGTATGTGAACATGGCAAAGGGGCAAGTGAGGGTTAAATGGGCATACATAGTATATACATATCAAAGAGTGTCAAAGTGTAAGTGAACAATGTGTCAAGTGTGATAGTGTCAACATAGTGTAAGGGGATACATGAGATAATATAGGATTTGTGTTAACATAGAACATTATATTCATGCTTACATTCATTCATCATTCATTTATTCTCTTGCACTACTATATGCACCATACATTACATACTATGGAACCTACATATTCATTACAAGCCATACTTATACATGCTTACATTAGATAGGATACTTACACCTCATAAATAATTTATTTAAACATTTACTCATGCTTACATTCTCTATTTAGTTACATAATGTATATACATTAACATGGATTAAAATCAAATAGAACATTATATTACACACAAGGGTGCACAAAATGGATATGCCGAATAGTAACTCCTACTAATAATGAATACTGTACCATCTCAGCATGAATTAAACTCTATGATTAAAGTATGTTATATATCTATGTGTTAGCTTTTCGAAACTTTAAACGGATCGCGTTTTCGTTTCCGGAAACTTCCGGAATCGCGAAAACACCGAGAACGCGTTTGTTTTTCATACAGCTGACACTCAAATAATTCTCCAGAAAGTTACAGAAAGAATTAGGCCTATTAATACATGTTTTTGGAAAGCTAACTTCAATACGCTTCTTTTAAAAAAACCCGGAGATTAAACCGAGCTTTGAGCTAGAAGTTATGACATTTCGAAGTTAGGGCTGAAATTAAAAACGTGGATAAAAATCATGACGGATTTAGATAGTTTGAGCCAAAAGAATACACAATATATATCCTAATTATCCACAACAATAATAGCAATAATAATATGAGGAACCACACTCACAAACTTGATTATATAATCATCATGAACCATTTATTACATATATAAATATAGATACACTCTCATTACAATATATATATATATATAAATCTATATATGTAACATGAACACATCCACAACACAAAGGACACTCCTATGACCTCCAAATGGACACAAAATAGACACAAATGGAGATACAACCATGGGAGTCATTCCTATGGGTTCAAAATAGACCTATATGCATGAGGAAATGAAAAGGAGAATGGATTTATACCTCCCGGTAGATCGAATCGAAGAAAAACCTTCTCGGAGCGACACCGACACGTAGAGATTCCAAAAGGACACGAACGAGCTCCGAATCCTCCCAAACTTGGGTAGCTTCCTCCTTGACTAGAATAGAGAAGGAAAGAAGAAGATTTGGTGGTGAAATGGAAGGATTTGGTGGAGAAATGGAAGGATTTGGTGGAGAAATTGCTAGGAATTGCTCTCTAGGAATTTGGGGAAGAACAAGAGAGAGAAAAATAGATGGATAATGACAAATGGGAGGCTCAACCCTATCCTTATTGTGGCTGGCCATAAAGGTGGTTTTGTCCTATTAGGAAAAGTCCAAAAGCCCCTACTAACCTATTCTATGAGTATTAGGAAATGGCTAATTGGTTGGGGCTAAATTAGTCATTCTAAAGTCTCTAATCACACTAACCTTATCCATAATAATTAGTCTAACCTCTAACTAAAATATTTCTATCATGTGGATTAAAATTAATATCATGTGGACCATGCCTAACTAGTGTGTGGGTCCCACTAGAGTCAAACTACCCCCGGGTCCCCGTTTCAAGTCGGATTGAGTTGAAATTCGAACCCGACTCAAATAACCCCAAAACAATATCATAAATAATAAAATAATATCAAAATAATTCAAAGAGGTCAAATGCAAAAATATTCTTAGGCCAAAAATGACATTAAAATATCATAATCACATGGTTAGGCTCTAGGTCAAACAGTCTCTAGGGTTTCACTAGCAAAACGTCAAAACTACAAGTCATTGATTTAAATAATGTTAAAATGATTTAAAATCACCAAAAATTATATCATGAATTAAATATCATTATTAAAATAATTATAAACACAAAATTTCAAAATTACCCCCAATCAAAAATTAAAATAAAATAAAAAAAATCAACCCAAAATTTAGGGTGCTCACATCCTACCCACCTTATAAAAATTTCGTCCTCGAAATTAAAATGTTCGTAATCCTTCTAGGTCAAACCCCCACAATCAAATCTCAGAACTTAAATAAATCATACCACCAAAAGGACGACATACAGGGTCATGGCATACGGTGGTAGTGAAAGTCTCATCTAGGTATTCTAGTCATGCTAAACCAAAACGGTCATAGGGTATCAAAACACACAAGCAATCTAGGGTGCTAAACAAAAGTTACAAAAACAACAAACCATCAAAACTGTATGGCAGTCTACCATCCTATATGAAAACTGATACTTATCATATAAATAAAGAAAAGTAACTACCCATTATCTTTAAAGGGTTCAGAAAAAAAAAGAAAATCAAAATCAAAGTTAAGGAATGAAAGCCAATTCCATGGAAAATTTCCAATCACAATACGTATTAAGAATATTTAGTCTTGATACGATCTAAGTTGATCAAATTAGGAGAAATCAAGATTTAGGCAATATGGAGGACAGGTTCAACAAAGTCTGAGATCGAGCATACAAGGATAGAGATTCAGGTCACAATCAAATTTAATTCAATTAAGTACAACCCAAGATATAAATATGATAAGAAAAGATAATCGAAGTCGATTTGGTCGGATTAAGAAAACTAGGATTCAATGATATTGAAAAACTCCTTTTAGAGAAAACAGGAAAAGATTTCATACGAAGTCAGCAAATCATCCCTCTCTAATACTATCAGTTTATCATTTGCTAAACCATATTCTTTTTTTTTTCTCACAAGTCCCAATATGAAAATCAACCTCTATATAACTATCATCGAAATTTTATAACCTTCAGTCATCTAAACCTTTACCACAATCACCATAGACAAAATCTTTAAGTTCCAAAACATTTTCCACGAAACATACCCCTCTTTTTAGGAGTCAACACTTATTCTTTTAATCAAAATTTCAAATTCCTTCACCTCGTTTTAAATTAGATCCAAAACCTCTAAATCCAGTTTATGGAATCCTTGGACTTGTTTAAATCGAGTCTCGTATTCACTAAACTCCAATACCACTTTGTCACACAAAATTTATTCTTTTTTATAAATCAACCTTCATATTTTCTTCAACGTTCACCTTCAAATATTTTTTTTTTGAATTCTACAATTTTCTTCCAATCATCTAAAATAATTTCTATAACGTAAAATCTTTGTGTTATCTCTGTCTCTAGTCACCATCTTACAATATCTAGTTCAATTTCGCATAATCATTTTATTCGATTAAATTCTCCTTTTCATCTCTAAATTTCTACATAGCCTTGTAATAGTTTCCAAGAATCAATAACAAAGATTTTTAAGTTCTCAAAACTAGGTTGACCTTAAACATCCTCATTAGTTTTGAAATACATCCATGAATTATTCATAACCCACTTTCTGTGATTGTTTCTAAATTAATAACATTTATCCCTCGATTTCATTTTAAACCTTTACCACATCTCCATTTCAAATTTTTCATATTTGACATCCAACACTCTGATTCCTACAAAATCATCATATGATAACCAATTACATCATTTCCGAACTAGATGATTTATATTACTTCCTCAACATTTTTCAGATAAAAAATGATATAAAGATTCAAGAGTTTTTAAGGTATAGCTGACAGAATTATATATGAGACAGGGAATTGATATAATCAGGACAGGTATATAAGACAAGAAATGATGGTAGTAAAAATATTGGCAGAAAAAAAATGATAATAGAATCTGTTCTGCTTATCTATTTAAAAGAGGGACCCATTTTTTTTGAAACAAGAATTATAATACCAAATCCAAAATAAGGCCTAGCAAAATCATTGGTTTATTGTATTAAGAAGAAATAAATTTTTGTAAGAAGTTACACAAGGTTTATAAAAATAGCTAAAGCTACATCCTAAGTAAACAATGAGAAACAAAACAAACAAAACAATGATAATTCCTTCTCTTTTTTTTTGAATGACTGAAACAAAAGTAGAAAAACATGTTTGAAAACATTTAAGGTACAATCTGATAATCATATGCGTCTATCCAAAATCATGGTACTCTAAATCCTCGTCATACTAGTGAGCAAGGCTACGATAATCACAGAGTTCTTGACTTATGCACATACCTCTAGAATCATGGTATTTAATATTTTTGCGATGCCGCTAGCTTGGCTGCGAAAATCTTAAATTTTCACACCCGAGAAATATATCCAAAATCAGACTATATGTCCTCACCATGCTGGCTAATGTGACTATATAAGATAAGATTTTCATAACTTAGATGACCTAGCCCATATAATTTCATCTTGCCAAAAATTAAATTAAATCAACAATGAATACAAAAAAAATCATATTTATCAACGAACATCAAAATTCAGAAATGAACAAAATCCTTCAAATCATATAACTACAAACTCGGATGCTACAGCTAACATCAAGATTCAAAATTCCACAACCTTCATCAAATTTAATAAATACAAATTCAAATTCAATAATAATACATCAAAATCAAATTCAACAACAGAAAGTAAAGATAAATCAATTCAAGGAAAAAAGAGTTTTCAAATCGGAGTTAAACAAGATTTTCAAGGGTCATCCCAGGAATCTCTCAAGGGATCCTAATTGTGATTGAGTATCTTCAAGATATATCCTATTCCTACTGTAGGCTGTAGTGGTACTCAAGTTCGAATACCACTACATAAACTCGACCTTCATGGGCCACCACTAAAAACGTGTCACGATCTGCACCCACCGTGAGGGTACGAGTACGTAACAACGCCAGCCTACGCCGCAGTGTCGGCGGTAGAACGCTGTCCTAGGTCTCAATGCATATAACAGTATAAGACTAAACAATTTATACTCCCCGAATGGGGGTGACATAGCAGATACAATCTCAATCACATCTAAGGTAGAGCACGATAAAGATAGATAAAACATAAAATCCAAAAGAGATACAGGAGATAGAAGTCTAAGTGTCTATGATACATAAACCCATAAATACATCTCAAAACTCAATAAAGTATTCCACAAAGTAAAATACAACTCCAGACAAAATAAAATAACTACCTAAACAACCTCTAATGTGTCTCCTCTAGGCTAGCAGGCACCTCCAGGCTATCTGTAAAATTTATCAACAGGTCCAGTCAGGACGGGAGCGAGCACAAAATATCTCATGCAGTTCATATCGAGTTAGGAAATATAAAGCATGCAATAGAGTAAAGTACATGAAACGCTGAAAGAAGAATGTATAGAAAACAGTAGAGATTTAATAACATGAAATATCTAAATATGATAAGTAAGAACTGTAAGGAACATGTGATTTAGAGTACAATCTGGTTATGTAAACGGGCTAGGAAAATGCAATGGTAACTCCATTGTAAGTGGGTGTACAATAGACATATACAATAGTTATACAATGTTGTACAATAGGATTTGAGTACATAACCAATTCTACTCCCCCTCCCCAATCAATACACAAGGATCTACTCCAGTTACGTTATCTTATACAATAGTGTACAATGTTATACAATGGATGTACAATGTTATACAATAGTGTACAATGGTCTATCCCTGGGGCTCATGTGATAATGAGAGTACAATATGCACAATGAGTATACAAGGATATGGGTATTCAATAAATATAATATGGAAGTGAAACGCACGTCACAATATGTATTTAGTGAATACAAGGAGATAACATCTCAAAAGAAGATCCATATAGTACCAATCAGTGATAACAGTCGTGTCAGCATCAAGTACAGTAATCTAGAGCAAGAATGTAAATCCATACAAGTATGAAACGGTCAAAGAATATACTCGCCTGATGTCTGAATGTCCAAAGTAAATATACTGTCCGAGGAGAGGTGTCTGGCTCCTAATTAGAACAGCACAAGTCACAACATGTCCAGAAGGGTAATATAAAGTACTACAATGCATTCTACATAAATCTAGGTCAAACTAGGCCAAAGTCAACCCTTGGTCAACTCTGGTCAACTGCACTAGTCAAACTAGGTCAAACTATGTCATGTCCTAACCCAGTAAGTCTTACTAGGCCTAACCAAGACTATCCTAGCAAGCACACATCAATACATGGCTATACAAGCCAATATACACCCAACTCTATATAGCATGCAATTATTCAATACTCAAATAGGCAAGAATTCACATTGGATATACACTAGGTAATCTATTACTTTAAGCTATATATGTCTACACATATATAAACATGCATATATTAGTATTCAACATTAGGTCTATAATTATGGTATTTCAAATGGTTATATAAACTTATATATTACAACACAATATGCTAACATATATATAATATACATACATAGCTAAGTTAACTATATTCATAAATACTTATTTAAGAGGCTATGTGTGTGTATGTGGACATGGCAAAGGGGCAAGTGAGGGTTAAATGGGCATACATAGTGTATACATATCAAAGAGTGTCAAAGTATAAGTGAACAATGTGTCAAGTGTGATAGTATCAACATAGTGTAAGGGGATACATGAGGTAATATAAAATTTGTGTTAACATAGAACATTACATTCATGCTTACATTCATTCATCATTTATTTATTCTCTTGCACTACTATATGCACCATACATTACATACTATGGAACCTATATATTCATTACAAGCCATACTTATACATGCTTACATTAGATAGGATACTTACACCTCATACATCATTTATTTAAACATTTACTCATGCTTGCATTCTCTATTTAGTTACATAATGTATATACATTAACATAGATTAAAATCAAATAGAACATTATATTACACACAAGGGTGCACAAAATGCATATGTCGAATAGTAACTCCTACTAATAATGAATACTGTACCATCTCAGCATGAATTAAACTCTATGATTAAAGTATGTTATAGATCTATGTGTTAGCTTTCCGAAACTTTAAACGGATCGCGTTTTCGTTTTCGGAAACTCCCGGAATCGCGAAAACACCGAAAACGCATTTGTTTTTCGTACAGCTGACACTCAAATAATTCTCCAGAAAGTTACAGAAAGAATTAGGCCATTAATACATGCTTTTGGAAAGCTAACTTCAATACGCTTCTTTTAAAAAAAACCGGAGATTAAACTGAGCTTTGAGCTAGAAGTTATGACATTTCGAAGTTAGGGCTGAAATTAAAAACGTGGATAAAAATCATGACGGATTTAGATAGTTTGAGCCAAAAGAATACACAATATATATCCTAATTATCCACAACAATAATAGCAATAATAATATGAGGAACCACACTCACAAACTTGATCATATAATCATTATGAACCATTTATTACATATATAAATATAGATACACTCTCATTACAATATATATATAAATCTATATATGTAACATGAACACATCCACAACACAAAGGACACTCCTATGACCTCCAAATGGACACAAAATAGACACAAATGGAGATACAACCATGGGGGTCATTCCTATGGGTTCAAAATAGACCTATATGCATGAGGAAATGAAAAGGAGAATAGATTTATACCTCCCGATAGATCGAATCGAAGAAAAACCTTCCCGGAGCGACACCGACACGTAGAGATTCCAAAAGGACACGAACGAGCTCCGAATCCTCCCAAACTTGGGTAGCTTCCTCCTTGACTAGAATGGAGAAGGAAAGAAGAAGATTTGGTGGTGAAATGGAAGGATTTGGTGGAGAAATGGAAGGATTTGGTGGAGAAATTGCTAGGGATTGCTCTCTAGGAATTTGGGGAAGAACAAGAGAGAGAAAAATAGATGGATAATGACAAATGGGAGGCTCAACCCTCTCCTTATTGTGGCTGGCCATAAAGGTGGTTTTGTCCTATTAGGAAAAGTCCAAAAGCCCCTACTAACCTATTCTATGAGTATTAGGAAATGGCTAATTGGTTGGGGCTAAATTAGTCATTCTAAAGTCTCTAATCACACTAACCTTATCCATAATAATTAGTCTAACCTCTAACTAAAATATTTCTATCATGTGGACTAAAATTAATATTATGTGGGCCATGCCTAACTAGTGTGTGGGTCCCACTAGAGTCAAACTACCCCCGGGTCCCCGTTTCAAGTCGGATTGAGTTGAAATTCGAACCCGACTCAAATAACCCCAAAACAATATCATAAATAATAAAATAATATCAAAATAATTCAAAGAGGTCAAATGCAAAAATATCCTTAGGCCAAAAATGACATTAAAATATCATAATCACATGGTTAGGCTCTAGGTCAAACAGTCTCTAGGGTTTCACTAGCAAAACGTCAAAACCACAAGTCATTGGTTTAAATAATGTTAAAATGATTTAAAATCACCAAAAATCATATCATGAATTAAATATCATTATTAAAATAATTATAAACGTAAAATTTCAAAATTATCCCCAATCAGAAAATTAAAATAAAATGAAAAAAAATCAACCCAAAATTTATGGTGCTCACATTTACCTTCAAAGTAAATAATTAGTTTACCTTATGACCAGGGTATGGTATCAAAATACAAAGATAAGGTATCAAAATATCAAGGTAAGGTAATAAGATACCAATGTAAGGTGTTGGAATACCTTAGCACGGTATTAGAGTTGCATAGGGTAAGGACAAGGTAAGGATAAGGTATTGGTTAGAGGCTAAGATAATTTACCTAAGGTATTGGACCCAAACCAAGGTATTGGTATTGGGATACCAATATGACCAAGATATAGGGTATCTTGGCAGGTAAATATTAAGAATAGTATTCTTAGGCTAGTTTTGACCTCGGTTGACCAAGTTTGACTACTTTGACCAAAAGTCAACTATCAGTTAACACTTGGCCTAGAAATGTCTAGAACTTGACCAGAGTTGACCAATTGACCAAAAGTCAACTGTTAGTCAATATTAGTCTAGTTTGACCTAGAGTTGACCAGAGTTGACTAGAGTTGACCAGTTGACCAAGAGTCAACTATAAGTCAACCTTGACCAAGTTTGACCTAGTTTAACTTGGTTTGACTTCCTGTGACCTAGTTTGACCTAGTGTGACTCAGTGTGACCTAGTTTGACTTAGTTGAACTGAGATTGACCTAGATTGCATATCATACATCAAAAAATCATGTATAATACTGTTAAACCCTAATTAACTTACAACATCTCAATTTTAGGTCTGTGAGATCACTCTGAGCATCGACCCTACTTGACAGCTCAGGACAGCAAGCGAGTACATTCTCTGATGGTAGTTCCTTGTCTTAATATCTTTCGTATCCGATTCAGTTATAGCATTTTACTTGATTTTTGGCACGATGGTTCACGGATTAGTATACGTCGGATCCTGGCATAAGATGTTATTCCTGGACATTCTTGGTATATTGGTACATTGTTCGATCTTATTTCTTGTACTTATATAGATACCGATTCCTGAGGGGGATTAGCTACCCTCTAGGAAAATCTCGTGTCATGACATGCTATGTCTGGATCCATATACTTCGGGATGTGGAGTTATTATAGGTTATGTGATCAATACCCCCATGTCACTATTTTTTGTGCTTGTGTCACCCTCACTGCACGTAGGGTGTAGCAAGATATTATATTTCTTGTGCTCGCTTTCCATGTTGGCCGGCTTGACCCTTCTTGAGATTTTCCTGTAATAGTTGGGCCAAATGGAACAGCCTGATCTTGACCCAAGCCGATCACATAATGCTATAATATCTCAAGGCACATTTTATGTTTACATTATACATAAGATATTCCTGTACTGTTCTACTTTCCTATACGTTACACCTTGACATGATTTCCAGTTTATATATCATGTTTTACTTACAGTCTTGATATATCATCTTGTATTCTATTATGATTGTCTCTTACAACATTTGTCAATACTATAGAACTGTTGTTGGAGGTGTACTTGCTCATTTTCCTGACAGGATAACCGTTGATGTTTACAGAGGACATGTTGGTTGATTGTACTACCTTTTACAGGTATGGCAAGGATAAAAATTTTGATGAGACATTACCCTTGGTGCCAGTAAAGGATTTACCTCCTGCTTAGACTGTTAGATAGGTTTGATTGGACTGCGTTCCATCTAGTATTGAGACTTATGTTATATGTTATATTTTGGATTCTTGTGTTATATCTTTAACTCTAAACTGTGTTATGACTTCGCACATTTTTCAGTTCATATATTTCTATCATATCTTTATGATATTCTTGCTTATCTTCCTTAGATGTCTTGCGATTGTGCTGGGATTATATACATCCATGCAGAGATGACAGGTACATATATATTGTGTCTAGATGCTATACTTTCTAGTAGACCTATACAGCATTCTATCGTCGATTCTGTGGCGTAGGCTGGACGTACCCACGTGCTCGTGCCCCTAATCAGGGTGCGGGTCATGGCAGTTGGTTCATTTGTTATGCCACTTTTGTGAATGTTGGTTCAGTTTTAAAGCAAAAAACGTTTGTAGGAAAATATATTGATAATTTGTGTTCTTGTTCTCTCAGAAACTTGCTGAAAAATGAAGGTGCATGCATGCTGTGAATAGAAGAATTCTGTAGATATAGAAGGGATGTGCTTCGATCTGGTTTTCTACTTTTTGGTTTCATTTTGTATGGTTGGATTATGTTTTGTGGTGACAAGTGATGGATGTTTGTGGTTTGGATGTTTAAGTGGTATGGAAACAACAGATGTGGGATATGTGTACTTTGTGGTTGGATTATGTTATGGTTGGACAAGTAAAGAATACATGTGGTGGGATGTGTATTGAAAGTTTTTGTTGTATGAACAATACAATTTGTTAATATCAAATTTGGATTTTATAGTAATTTGAAGTGTGTAGCTTCTGGATTGATATTATGTGTGTTTGATTAATATTATATATAATTCTTGATGGAATTTTGGCAAGCTTCTCTTGACAGTACTTTGGGTAGCTTCTCTTGAAGGTTGTCAAACATCAATTTTAATTCAAATCATGCTGCATAATAGCCTGTGAATAAATGCTTTTCTTGACGGCTAATCACCGTCATCTAGGCCAGAGTCAAGAAAAGTTTTTGTCTACATTGACGGTTTTTAGAAACTGCTATCTTGACGGCAAAAAATAGTCAAGAAAAGTACTTCATATGATGGCCAAAAACCGTCAAGAAAAGCCCTTCCAGCGACCGTCAAGAAAGGGGAGCCCTTTTCTTGACTCCGGCCTACCTGACGGATCTGCAACTGTCAAGATACCCATTTCTTGACGGGGAATCACCATCAAGAAAAGCATTTTTTTTCTTATAGTATATATGCCAAGTGCTAGACCTTCAAAGATATGGTAGTTTCGTTCTCTCCAAACACGCCAAACTATCGCTCTGAAAATTAGTCGTATTCGCCTGTATGCTCCCTCATATTTTCCTTTTTATGCTTTAACTGTATTAATGTTTGATGCAAGATCCCTATTATGCGTGATAGGAAGCCCAAAATAGATGCGTTGTTGACTACAGATCTCCTAAACAAAGACGTAACAAAAGAATAAATGATCTCTTGTCTCATCTATTTTCCTACACAAGCTTATCTGTATAGTCCAACCCAAACCTACTTAGACTGTCTCCAATAATCTGGCTGTTATGAATAATTTTGTAAAGACATAACAAATTCTTGATCGCCCCTCCTTTAATCCATCCCATTTTCGTCCAGTTTACCTTCTCAACTATGATCCTTATTTGTTTAAAGTCGTCCGAAATCTGATGTCTCATTTTTATGTTCTTCCATACCCATTAAATAGTCTTCAGCACCCGTCCTATCAATTTCCACCACCCGTATATCAACCACATATAGTGTTTCTATCAAACGACCCTAAAAGTTATACTCTCCATCATTGATAAGGTAGCTAACCAACTCTGTGGATCCTCTTACCCCATAAACGTGCCAGCCCTCACTTTCTGTCAGAATGTTGTGGTTGAACCAATGATCATGCCATAGGCTAGTCTGATATAGATTCCCGAAACAGATGACTCTAGTAAGTTTAGGTTTGGCCACTCTTCTTAGTCCCAGGAGTAATTTTACCGTAACTGAGTATTGTTATTGGTCCTGGCTGACCAGAAACCATCTGTAGGAAAGTACCTCTCTTTAATCCATTCAGCCATAATGTTTTGCTAGTGCAGAATCTCCAGAACAATTATAGGAGGAAGTATCTCTAAGACGCATAAGCCATCTCAAGCCTACACCTTCTGTCACGACCCACACCCTAGAGTAAGGGCACGAGACGTGGGTACGTCCAGCCTACGCCGCAGTGTCGGCGGTAAAACGCTGTCCTAGGTCAACATCTAACAATATAAAGGTACATGTACAATATATACACTCCGAATGGAGGTGACATAGCAATACAGTCTCAACCACATCCAAGGTAGAGCATGATAAAGGATAGATAGATAGATAGATAAGAACTGAATGAAATCCACAGAGAATACAATCCAGATAAGTCTAAGTGTCTAAATAAGTACATATCACAAATAACATCTCAGAATCTTAATACAGTAATCCAGAAAAGATAAAGGCATCCTAATCTAGGGGAGTGTCATCAACTGCTAGTGGGTCATGCAGCTGGTCCAGGTCACAACAATCATCTAAGGTCGTACCGTAATACGTAGGGTAGAATGCCTTAGCCTCGTCCTCTGTAATATTTTCAACAGGTCCAGTCAGGACAATATCGAGCACAGTACATCTCAACAAATCATAAATGGTTAGGAAATATAAACATGCTAGAGAGTAAGATACAGGAAACTGAAAGAATAACATGATGAAAAAGGAAGACTGTAAATAAATAGATACAATATATAGAGAACTATCAGTGACTAGTGATTCAGAGCACAAGATGGTTATGTAAACGACACGATATTGCACACGAGTAATCTAAATAGGTTGCACACGAGTAATCTACTGGATTGATTACATAACCACTTTTACTCCCCCGTCCCAATCAATACACAAGGATCTAGCCAAGTTATGTTATCGTACACGAAGTATAGTCGCACACGAAGATCATGTGAGCACATGAGTAGACACGATTTCACACGATTTGCATACGAAAAGCACGAACACAAGGAGTACACGATGCTCATGATAAATTACACGAACACGAAATACCCGATGTATCCGCTAAGGGGATAACATCGCACGACAAGATCCATATAGTACAAATCTGTGTTTCCAACGTGTCAGCATCATGTAAAGTAATCTAAAGCAGAAAATATAATCCTAAACAAGATATAAATGATCAGAGAATGTACTCGCCTGTATCTTGAGTATCTGAAGAGTATCTACTGTCCGAGGAGTGGTGTCTGTCTCCTATAGAACAGTACAAGTCACTATAAGTCTAAAATAATATAACAGACTGCTACAATGCATCTACATGAAGTTTGGGATCAAACTGGACTAAAGTCAACTCTCGGTCAACTCTAGTCAACTAGACTAGTCAAACTAGGTCAACTAGGTCAAGCCTAAGCCAAACAAGTCTCACTAAGCCCAACTAGTTTATTCTAGCAAGCACACACTACATCTAGACTATACAAGCCAACTAGACACTCACTAGGCAAACAGTCACACCCATAGGCCATGAGCCCTAGGCTATAGGCTATATCATGCCTATATACCAAACCTCATATCACATTTACACATATCAATATATCTATCTAATATAATATAGTACACACATTATAACATATAGACAACCTATAATATATGCATCTCATATATATATATATATATATATATATATATATATATATATATATATATATATATATATATATATATATATATATATATATATATATATATATATATATATATATATATATGTATATACATTGAATATAGAAAACTGGAAATCATGCATATACATAGAGGATAAGAAAAAGGCACATGTGTATTTGTGTTCATGTGTGTGTGTGTGTGACATGAGAGTGTACATGGTGTGTAGCAAGTGTCATGAGAGCATGTGTGTGTGTGAGAGTACAAGAGGGTGTCAATGTAAATTAGATACCTGTGTGTGTGTGTGTGTGTGTGTGACAAAACAAGGTGGCATGGTATAGTGTAGTGTAACCTGTGTACAGTGGTATAGGAAATCAGTGAGCTAACATAGATATAGGAATTGTGTACAATCCTGAAAACAAGGCATTGCAAAACAGTGTATAAACTAGGAAATAGGAAAAATAGTGTAGTGTACATTTGCTAACATGTGAGCATGTGTGTGTGTGAAAATCCTAGAACAGTGTGGCATGGTGTATGTAACCTGGGAAATCAGTGAGTGTAATATCCTGAAAATCAGTGAGGGTCACACAAACATTGAATCAATCATTGAATATGAGTTAACATTCAATTTCCAGTTTTTCTGTGACAGTGACTAACAATGAGAATTCAAAATAGTTTAAAAGGGAAGGAAATCCATTCTCAGTTTGATGAGAACTATTGACTGTTCTTTAATAAACCAATTCATCATTCAACAATGAAAACAAAACCAATACAAGTTATGAGAATTAACATTCAACATTTGGTTTAAGGAGAGGAATGGAAATCAATCTCAGTTTTAGGGATCATGTGACAGTTTTACAATGAATCATTTGACAGTTTTAAAATAGGAATAATATTATTCAAATTTAGTTTAAGAAAAGGGAATGGAAATCAATTCCATTAACAGTTCAAAATAACCTTCACCCAATTTGAACCAATCACAAAACCCAATAACTGAGAACTAACTATGGTTAATACACATGTCCAGGATTTAATCATCATACTTAACATCAATAAATCAGATTAAAATAGGATGAACATAAGAAAATAGGAATTGAAACATGTATCAGCCGATACCAACACAGTCCCAATCCACATGACCAAATCCATTCATGAACCATAAAACATATTCTAATATGTAAAATCAAACTAACAGATACTAACAAACATGTCTAGGAATTAAAATGATAATTAATCATTAATTTAAACAATTAAAAGTGGAAATAAACATAGGAAATAAACAAAACTAAACACAGGAAAATAATATCTCATGCACGTGTTCATTGGGCTCGTGCACGTGACATGACATGACACAGACCCTGTGCTCGTGTCCCAGTGTCGAGTGTGTCTTGGTCTAGGATCCTGACACCCTGATTTGGGTCCACGACACGTGTGTCAGTGACACGACACACGTATCAGTCGGCCAAAGTCGGCTGAACCAACACAGTGCACGACCAGTGCACTCGTAAATACGTGTCCGACACGACACGAGGACTCATGAAACTTGGAGAGCCACGTGTCAGTGTCAGCTCCGACCTGTGTGTCAAATTTTCTGTGTCCACATGGCGTATCCAGTGAGATATGGCCCCCGAGTAGCAGGGGACTGCTACTCGCGTGTTGTGCGCGTGGAAACAGCGTGTTCACATGTCCATTCAGACATGACACAATGGTCACCTCAGTCCAACAAAAATCGATAAGAAAGACCAAACCCTAATTTTCTATTCAAACAAAAACAGAAAATGAGAACGAAATGTCCACTGTGGCATTTCGTCGAACACTTAGACATGCCCACTGATACGTGTCCGATACGGACACGTATTGGACATGAAACCTAGCAATACCTATACCAGTAGTTATGGTACTCCTAGGGCTTCCTATTCATGCATTGAAACTAAAATTTTATGGTGGGAATAAGAATTTACCTAGGTGTGTGAAAAAGCCCAAAAGGCTTCAAAGAGGGGTTGTTCTTCTTGCTACCCAAACTCCTCCAAATTGTTCCTTCACTGAAATTTCTCACCATGGACAGAAAATACATAGGGATTAGATCCTATTGCAAGAAATTTCAAGAAAAAAGGAGTTGAAATGGAAAAGATAGGGATTAGGAAAGAATGGGGTTTACTTCTATTTTCCAACTTGCTATTTCTTAAAGGAGGCTAGCCCTAAGTGGTAGAGACATTAAATAGGAGGTAGAATACCAAGGTGGCCGACCAAGTAGTATAGGGCTAGGGTTAGGGTTTCACTAGTTAGGTTATGGGCCTCTATGGGCCTTAAGCCATAAGTCATGATTTATGAAATCACAAGTCATTATCTAACCTAATCAATATTCCTATTTCCCAAATTAATTCCAATGACTAGAGTATCATTAAATTAGGTTAAACTAGGGTTTCATAATCTAGCCAAGTGGTCATGACTAGGGTTAGCTTCTAGGACAGTCTCCAAAGTCACCATGAGTCAAAGTCATGAATAACACTAAATTAAATTATACTAAAATCATTTAAATTCCAAAAATTCTAATTAATACTATATAATTCCAAACAATACCCAAAATTTCAAAAATGACCAAAATACCCTCAAGCTGGAAATGATAAATGAAATACCCTAATCACATGGCTAGGCTCTAGGTCAAGCTGTCTCTAGTGTTATACTAGCAAAATACCAAAATTACAAGTCATGGTTTAAATAGTTTAAAAATGATTAAAAATTACCAAAAATCATAATATGAAATAAACATCAATAAATAATAATTATAATTACAAAATTTCAAAATTACTCTCATCTTTAAAACTGGGTGTTACACCTTCCCCTCTCTTCAGGCGGTACAACTCTTTTCAGCTAATAGCATGTATCCCTCATTTCTATAGAAAGTTAGCACACATTCATTCTATCTTTTGTATAGTGCCTTTAGGTATCATAATAGCCTGGAGCAAGTACATCACAATAGCCAAGATGATCGCTCTAATAAGCTCAATATACCGCCAAAGGACAATACTTGGGCCTGCTGTCCTGATAGTCTAGCTTGAGTATAATTGAATATGCTCTCATAATCCAAATAAGTGGCATAGTTTATTGATATAGCAGCAAACCTAAATATTTAACCGAAAGCATACCTTCATTAATGCCCATCTTCCACAGCTATGTCGCCTTTTGCCCACAATCCGATTCAAGAACATAATACTCGTATTCTTGTTAAGTTGCAAGCTTGAACACCTTTCAAGATTGTTAAAGATACTCTTAAAAGCATCAAGCGACCTATTCGTAGGTTCCACAAAAACTAACATATTATCCACATATATCAGGTGAGAGACCACCAATCCCGTCTTCCTATACAAAGGGATGACTACTCCATCCATAATCGCCTTATCAAGCAAATACGTGAGGAACTCCATCACAATAGCGAAGAGATATGGAGAAAGTGGGCCGCCCTGTCTAATGCCCTTGGAACTCTTGAATAATCCTTCTGGTTGGCCCTCAATTAGTATAGAGAACGAGGGTGTACAGATATACTCCCTCACCCTGTCAACTCATCATCTATCAAATTCCATGCATCACATAATATAGGATAGAAAGTCTATTAACCATATCGTTCGCTTTCTTGAGGTCCAATTGAGGCACACTTTATTTTCTCTGCTTGTTGAAATCCCTCACAAGTTCATGGGCTAACAAGTAATTCTCAAAGATCGATCTACCTAGTTCAGGAAGATAAGCTCCTGCATAATCCCCCTCATCCTGTCACACATCAGATGGGTGATGATCTTATACAAGAAATTGCAGCACATCATCGGTCTGAAAATCACTTAAGAAAGTAGCTCCCTCGACTTTAGCGATCAACAAGATAAAGGTATGATTACATTCCTTGAGAAGTTTACCCGACTCAAAGAATTCCATGACCACCTTCAGCACATCAAGTTTAAGAAGGTTACAGTACTTCCTGAAAAAGAAACTTCGTACCCATCTGCCCCTAGAGATTTATTCGGGTCAACTTCTTGACAATTACTTCAATCTTTTCAATAGATATCATTTTACAGAAGTTAACTGTCTTAATCTGTAATCAACTTCGTGAACTCAAAGTAAGAATAAGTAACTAGACAACATGATTTATTGTAGAGAGCCTCGAAAAGCGAATTGCTTCAGTGATGACCTCATCCTTAGTAATAAGATCCACATTACAAGAGACCGTGGATGGCATTTTGATGAGGTCTGACTTTCTCCATGGCATAGAAAAACTTAGAAAACCCATCTTCATCTTTAAGCTAATTATATTTCGTCAGTTGTCAAACTTGAACCTCATCAAAGAATCTCTTAACGTATTACTTCCTACAAGGCCACTTCCTCCTATGTGAGAACAAATTTTAGGAGGTTTGAATGAACTCTAAGTTGAATGTCAGCAAGCTTGGCTTCAAGATCCTGAAGTGGCAAGGACGGACTCTCCCTATTCCAAATCTTATATCTAAGCTTGGTGGATTTAAGCTTAGAAACGAACCTGTATTGGGCAGAGCCTCGCCTTACAAAGTTCCAGCCTAGGTGAACCGCTTCCTCGTAAACCTCCTTATGAACCCAAGCATTATTAAATCTAAACGACCTACCTGCAAAAATGGGTAGATCCGCTAGTCTGATGACAATAGGTGAATGTTCACTTGTTCTCGGAGGTGGGCATTTCGCATTGGTAAATTAAAAAAATATAGCCACCGACCATTGCAAAGAGCATGATCAAGTTGAATAAAGATATGGTTGAGAATATCCTGATTTTTCTACGTCCAGATATGTCTAGACTTAACGATACAGCTAAGTCCCGAGGATAAGAGACAACTACAGAAATCTACGAGAATAGCATCCTGAACCGACCAACCCCTTTCTTCTCATTGGCATACAAAGTAGTATTGAAGTCTCCCACGATGATGAAAGGTGGCCCATCCCTTACCCTGTTATTATATCATAGCCCCACTCTAAAGCCTCAATGATGTATCCGATCATTATGCCCATAGACCGTTCCAACCACAATTTCAAGCTCACCCCTGTTGGTGAATTTAATGCTGATCATCTGGTCAAAACATTGAACCATGTCCCCCTGCCAAACCCTAATGTCCTATATGACCCAAAAGTGAGTCATATTTCTGCAATTGAAATAGTGAATGGAATACAATTACATTAGGGTTCTCCTCTTGATCTTGTGTGTCATACGCAAAACCAAAATACTGGCAAGTAGGGACGGACCAGGCCAGCTACGTAAACAAAAGTACTCCAGTATCCTGATATACGATCAAAGCTGTACATATAGTGGCTACAACTACAAGCCAATAGTCAATTTTAGGTCAAGCAATCCTATATATCTCAATCACAAGCAAACAAGTAAAATATGAGAGTATGATCATCAGACATAGATAGTAAAGCATCCCAAATTATACTATATAGATGATTATTAAGCTAGTAATAGAAAATAAAGAACTAACAAGAGTGTAAGTCATACATGATTAGCTCTAGCTGAAAACATGTCATGTCTATGCCCGTAGGCTAAATTTTAAGTCCAAAACACGAGCTAAACACCGACTTGGTAGATAAATGCCTTAAAAGAATATGTACAAGAATCTAGTGGGTGAAGGAAGGAAAACCACTCAAGCACCCTAGTGCACCAGGTGGTCACCATCAAGTGGAAGGTACGGAAGATTCTCGGGCTGCTCTACCAGGTCTGGCCAAACAAAACCATCAGGGTCAGACCTTCAGATAGCAAATACGACAAAGGAAGCCAAATATGAACTAAAATGAGCATGCAATCATAACCATACTAAAGTAAAAATAGTAAAATTGGGCAGGAATAATATAAAGGTATCACAATATATATGAAAGAAAAAACATATAGTGAAGTCGGGTATATGAGCATGTAAGTGAAACTAAGCATGTGATCATATAAAATGAAAATGAGCAAGTAAACATGTAAGTGAAGTCGAGCATGTGATTATGGCAAGAGTAATAAACATGTATAAGAAAAGGCAGGATACAGATACAGAAAATAAACAAGCTGGAGCAAGACTAGATTAGACAAGTTTGGACTAGACAGGACTAGACTCCATTCATTAATCATGGCCAAGCAATGAGTATGGCTTGATATATTAGCTAACTAGGGTTATCACAATCTTATTTACTAACATATATATTTTTAAAAAATCCTATCCTGCTGCCCGCCCTATAGACTACCCACATAATCTAGGCCGTGGACGCATAGATATATATAGTAGATACACCGCCCAGGAGACGTGGATCCTAATAAATAAGCTAACGATGAGTTAAATATAGTAGTACGGATATACAGGATTATTCCACTCGATGGTGTGCTAGAAATGTGTCCTACACGACGGAGAGCTACAAGTCCATTACATAGGCCAAAATAAAAGGCTTGCAAGCAACCGAGAAAATCTTCTCTCCCAATGTATCTATATAATCAGGCTAGTTGTTTAGTACATAACATTTTTATTCAAGAGTTTGGGTGTAGCATTCTGCAGAATCCATCCTAGACATGATACATGTAATACTAGACAAGCAAGAGTGCATTATAACAAGCTACAACAGAAATACAACTATCAAAACAAAAGTGCGTTACGACGAGCTACTATATCAAGCTAGACCGGACAAGAATTAAGAGTACGACACGATGGTCCACTATCGGGCAAATCTAGACATGTACAAAAAAATTATGCAGGCATGACAGTACATAGCAAGAAACATGGCATATCTTATACAGGAAGGCAACAAGCAGGAAGAAATTATAAAAACTATAACGAAATCAAAAAATATCAAACTTGTGTACCCTGATGGTATACCGGCGGTATGCCGGTGGGACTGCAAAAACTCTATATCTGGAAAATATTGCTGCACCGATGTACCATCGGTGTAGACTAATACACCGTCGATATACCAAAAAATAGGGACAAAAAAGCTGCTGTCAAAATAATATTTAGGATCAGTGTACCGTCGGTACAAACCAGTACATTGGTGGTATGCCGATATTTGTCACATCAGCTTTTTAATCTAAAAAGGGGCCACAAATCGGTATGCCATCAATATACTCAAGTTTACCGACGGTATGTCGTTCTGCCTGATTAACAATAGTAAGGGCTTGAAATAAGTTCCAGAATCCAAATCTCATCCGAAAGTTGCAATAACCATATATAGACTTGAAATAAAGCTAGAGGAAGGTCTTGTATAGCATATATACTAAGTCCCATGTCAAGCACTCTGATATCGTTCTCGATACGAAATTTTCCTACCGGGTAAATAACAAAACCAAGCAGGAAATCAAAACCTAGCTCAAACTAAATTTCGAGACGAGCAAAAAGACGATAATCACGAGGGTAACATATTTAGTAAAGCAAGTATTAGGCAATAATGGACTGTCAATACTAAAGAAAAATAGTAAAATAATATTCGTCTAGTAGTTCGGCAAGATGTACTTGGCTAAAGTAGCTCCCAGCCAAACTCTTCTATACCACCACTAAGAGGGGTTCAGAAACCACACTCTAAGGCCCCAAGATTGAGCTTCTAGCTCACAAGGAAAATGGAGAGGAAATAAAGAGAGAAGAATGGTATATGTAACCCCTCTTTCTAAAATTTCAGAATTATTTTTATTTTATTATAATTTTTAATTATTGTGTTTAAAAGTAATTTTGTCAAATATTTTGTAGAAGATAATTTGCTATTATTTTGCATTTCAAAAAGTATTTTAAAATTTATAGCTTGAAAATACAATTTAATTTTTATAAAAAATACTTTTTCTCAAATTATGGAATTATAAAATAGGTTGCTACTATATTTTGGTCTTTCAAAGTTGGTTTTCTAAAATAGTTTTAAAAATCAAAATTATTGTTGAAAAAAAGGTTTTACCCATAAATTCTAAAATATAGAGATTTGGAATAAATTGATGACATCAAATATACGAATCCATCCAGGTATATGTCAATCTTCACTCTCTTTTACCTTACATAAATATATAGGTAGGCGTGAAGAGATATACACAATCAGTTCATTCCTATCTCTATCCCCTAAACTAAAACCACAATATATATATATATATATATATATATATATATATATATATATATATATTAATATATATATATATATATATATATATAAATATATATATATAAATATATATATATATATATATATATATATATATATATATATATATATATTTTATATATATATATATATATATATATATATATATATATATATATATTTTAAATTTAAATATAAATATATATATATATATATATATATATATATATATATATATATAATATAAATATAATATATATATATATATATATATATATATATATAATATATATATATATATATATATATATATATATATATATATGACATCTTCCCAAGTAAGATTTCCAGCCCCTAGCCGAGCATTCCACTGCGGCGACAATACCACCACCCTGCCTCCATCTTTCACCCTGCCTCCATCTTCTCTACTCTCGGCCAAATTCGACCTTTCCTGCAGCCATCACCCGCCACCTCCTACCAAGACCCCGACCACACCACCAGCATCTCCACCACAAGCAACCACGACCACCACCATCAACCATCGTGTCCAAACTATCCCATTCTTGTGTCCAGCCAATCCCATGTTAATACAATTCGTGCGTCATCCAACACCGGGTCAGCCACGTATCCGGCCTCGAGTCCAACCCCGGGTGTCGTATCCATTATTGTCTATATTACATACACAACATCCAGTGTCCGACAATCAAAATCGGACACACAAAAATAGAAAACCTAATTATGAACCAACCTAGCCGAGTTGTGCCTCTTGGAGCGTCGGCCGATTGTCTTCTTGAGCCGGCATCCAGTGACTGCCTCGAACCCCGTTTTCGTGCCACCAGCTGCGCCATCCATGGTGAGCCCACACCCCTGTGCGTCGGGGCTCCTGGATCTCCATCCGTTGTTCTTTCCCGTACAGAACAGTGTCCGCGACCGCCGCTCCATCCCTCCGTCGCTGATCTAAGCCTCCCCATGGCCGAGCACGGCCACACCGTACGGCGTGGCCTAATTTTTCGATGAGTCTTCCCTCACCTCCCTCTCTAAAAGATCCTCTCTTCTCAATGGAGAAGAACCATCAATGCAATTTAAGTCTCTCTCTCCTTTCTTGACTTAGCTCTTATTTAATTTTTATTTAATTTTGTTTGTTTGTAGGGTTGGTTCTCGGGAATGAGAGAATAGGAAAAAGTGTTGATGTATAGTTATATAATATATTACTATTCTACATTACTATGACTATTGTATTATGTTAATGAATACTGTCATGATTATATTTATGATTATAATATACTATTTCAAACAGTAGCTATATATGTATATATTTGAAGTTTTAATATATAATATTACTATTAGTATCCTTGGTTGGTAATGGTTATTTTGACTAAAAGTGCATATAAGAGTTTCATAAAACTATATACAAAAATATAGAGTTTCGGGCTTGATCCTACAACTACTGTCTAAAATTGAGTATAGAAAACCTAGGAATATTATTATAGAATTTTTGTCGTTATTTAACATATAGCTTGTAGTTTAAAAGTATAGTTAACCAAAAATGGGGGTTTTGGCCAAAATGATCACATAGGATTTTTAGTAGTTATCTATGATATTTTGACTAAATATATGTTTCTTATATAACTATTAATAAGGTAAATAATCTTTCACGGACTTTTATATTATTTTCATGTATATATAGTAAATTCCTAATAGTTTATGAATAAATAGTTTCTTATTAGATATTGGGATATCAAATTTCATCTTAAATTAATCTTAAATTGTGATTGATCCTTTATTCCTATGTTCCTTGCGATTTTGGATTTCTTACATCGATGCTAGCCAATGCGGCTAATCTGGACCAACGGAATAATCGATTTCACCAGCTAAGGACCTCAGGCAAGTGCACTTTCTGATTGCTTTCGATTCATAGTAGTTTCCATTTTATGTTTATACATATGCTCTCTTTCTTGATGACACGTTGTCACATGAATTAGTATCATGGATTGGCTTGTACCTCTTGACTGTCATTTACATGATTACCATGCTTGCGACTTGATTCCATAAGTACTAGCTGGGTTGAAAAATATCTTAGTAGACATGTGGACTACCTAGAAACATTCCCAAAATGTCTGTTCTTGCCTGATAGCAGTCGCACAATTCACGTGCGGGGTACCGAATTTATCCCTTAGTCGTTCACATGTCGAACAAGATATTTCAAAACACATAGTTAGTTGTCTTTTACTTGTTTTCCTTTTTTCTTCACCACTTGCCATGACATCCTAGTTACATATTTTTTCTCCAGTTGATACATCTTGTTGTAGAGTTACCTACGTGCTTTCTAGACATATCATGACATCAGTTGCTTTCTAGTTTCATTTCACATATGTTATTTTCATGTCTTGTGAATTCTATTATATTTTTGCATTGCCGTCGGTTTGTGTGCTTGTTCCATTCCAGGCTGAAAACCAACATTTTTCAGGTTAGTTGTGGCTTCACTTATCAATGGGAGATATGGGTGTACTTGCAGGCAGAAACCTAGAAATTGGATAGATGTGGTATCATTTCAATATGTAAGAACATTGTACTTTTTTGAGATATAAATATTATAATTGGATTTAGAAATGTGAAGCAATAAAGATATTCATTATGTGAGTTTGAGCACCATGGTCTTGACAACGTTTTACGGCCGACTCGGCGCCGTAGGCTGGCTTGGACACGTCTCATATCCGAAAAGCGGGTGCGGGTCGTGACAAGTTTTTGTGGTGGCCCGTGCAGGTCTGTTTTCGTAAATTGTACAAACTCGTAGAATTACCATGTTAGTCGTACTACTGCGAGACTGCGACTAGAAAATGCTCATTCACAACTAGGAGTAAGTGAATTTTAGGAGAATGGTTAGGACTAGGAGTCCCTAGTTTAAGTTGACAGTTGGGTAGTTAAGGTTGCTATATAGGTCTCATTGAATTCTAAATCATATTAGATGACTTTCATGTAGGAAACGAAGCACGGAAACCTTTCCCCAAACCGGAGAGTACCTGCGAGAGGACCGAGCAATACAAACGCACGAACCCAAAAACAAAACACACAAAACAATCCACGCAGACACAGAGAATTTTTGACGTGGAAAACCCTTGCGGGAAAAATCACGAGACGATCGGAGTCCAACCCTGAGAAGCCTCCACTAATGGAATAGAAGAATTACACCCTCTACAAACTCCTCCTGATCCAAATCGGATCCCCACAACACTCAGAAGTAAGAACAATGATTACAAGGCTGCGAAGAGCGAGAACGACGAGTAGAGATTACCCGAAACACGATCTCCTTCGAAAACGACCTTCAATCCTCCGTCTTCTCTTCCGAAGTTGTAATGGCACTCTTGCCTCCTTCCTCTCTCTTTCTTGTGTTACAATGCGTAATGAATTAGGGTTGAGAAAACTCAACTTAACTCCCTAATCCTGCAGCTAACCTGGACCGTTTGATTAGATCCAATGGTGACAAATCACCCGAAAATCCACTTCAGCCCCGACGACACAGAGTTCGGCCAGAACTCTGTGTCGAGCATCCAGCACCTACTTGCCAAACCCTGGAGTGGCCAGACCGAGTCCGACTAGAACTCGGCCTGGGACCGAGTTCGGGCCGAACTCGGCAGGCCCAGGCCAGAAACTCCTTCAGGAGCAGCAGCATCAGTAGCGACTCCGCGTCGCCTACTTCCCAAGCTTCTTCGACACACGAACGGCGCTCGTCGCACTCCGGGGTCTTCTCCACATAGGTTGGGAACCCCACCCACTCCAACAAATCTTCCCCATCATAACTATGGGGAGGATGTCGTCATCCCGACGATCTGCCTGCAGTACTCAAACTTCTCCCTTGGTAGAATCTTCGTGAACATATCAGCTCCGTTGTCATCTGTATGAACCTTCTCAAGCTCCGCGTCCTTCTTCTCAACCACATCCCGTATCCAGTGATACCGAGTCTCGATGTGTTTGGACCGGCTATGAAACGTCTGATTCTTCACAAGATGGATAGCACTCTGACTGTCGCAAAGCAAAGTATACTGCTCTTGCTTCAGTCCCATTTCCTGCAACAGCTTCTTCATCCACAACAGCTCCTTGCAAGCCTCCGTCGCCGTAATGTACTCTGCCTCTGTCGTCGACAAGGCAACACACTTCTGTAACCGCGACTGCCACGACACTGCTCCCCGCAAACATCATCACGTAGCCCAAAGTCGATCGCCTCGTGTCTACATCTCCAGCCATATCAGCGTCGGTATACCCAACCAGCTTTGGCTCGTCACCACCAAAGGAAAGTCTCCAACCAGTAGTGCCCTGAAGATATCGTAGAATCCACTTGACCGCACTCCAATGTACCCTTCCAGGATTCGAAAGATACATGCTAACCGTACCAACTGCATGAGCAATATCTGGCCTCGTACACACCATGGCATACATAAGGCTTCCCACAGCTGAGGCATATGGAACCCGCTCCATATCTTCCTTTTCGTCCTCGGTAGATGGACACTGTTCCTCAGTGAGCTTAAAGTGAGCTGCGAGGGGAAACTCACTTTTTTGACCCGTCTATCCCGAAACGCTGAAGTACCCGGTGAATGTACTTCTTTTGGGACAAGTGTAGCAGCTTGGACTCTCTCTCTCGATTGATCTCCATCCCAAGAATAGTCTTTGCTGCGCCAAATCCTTCATAGAGAAGGCCATGCCCAGCTGGCGCTTCAACTCTGCTATCCTAGTGGCATTCCGACCCACTAATAGCATGTCATCTACATAGAGCAACAAAATAATGAAATCATCCTCGGCAAAATACCTCACAAATGCACAATGGTCCGACGTCGTCCGTGCATAACCATGCTCCCCCATAAACGATTCGAACTTCCTGTACCACTGCCTCGGAGCCTGCTTCAGACCATACAAGCTCTTCCTCAACCGACAGACCAAATGTGACTTGCCCTTCTCACGGAATTCCTCTGGCTGCTCCATGTACAACTCCTCCTCAAGATCACCATGGAGGAATGCCGTCTTCACGTCCATCTGCTCGACCTCCAAGTCGAGACTGGCTGCTAATGCTAGCACCACCCGAATAGACGAATGCTTGACGACAGGCGAAAAGATCTCATCATAATCCACGCCTTTCCGCTGACCGTAGCCTTTGACTACCAGGCTCGCTTTGTATCGAGGGCGAGTAGCATCATCCGTCTGCTTCACTCTGAACACCCATCGATTCTTCAAAGCCTTCTTGCCCTTTGGCAACCGCACCAGATCATAAGTGGAATTGGTGTGCAAAGAACTCATCTCCTCCTGCATAGCCTCCATCCACTCCTACCTGTGTTCGTCTTCCATAGCCTCTGCAAAACTTTCGGGCTCTCCCTCGTCAGTCAATAGCACATATCATCTGGTGAGTATCTCGTAGATGGTCGACGATCCCTGTCACTCTTCTCAAAGGAACCACTGGTGCTGGCTGTATACCGACAGCCTCTCCCCTTCAGGAACTCTCTGGCATGCTCATCCTCCTGAGGGACACCCTGACCACCATCAGCAGGCTGATGATCAAGGTTGGGAGCAACTCCATATACTGGCTCCCCATAATTGGATCCTCTGCGATGTCCTCTGGAAACTGCTCGAAGCGAAATGACTCTAACTCAGGCAATTCCTCAGCCTCAGAAGGTGTCTCGGAATCCTGAATGTTGGTCATGGTCTAATCCTCGACGAATACCACGTCCCTGCTTCTGTAGAGCTTTCTTCCACTGGGTCGTAGAGTCTATAGCCAAACTCATCCCGACCGTAGCCGACAAAGACGCATCGTCTCGTCTTCGGCTCAAGTTTGGTCCTCTCGTCCTTCGGTACATGCACGAAGGCTTTACAACCAAACGCCCGCAGGTGATTGTATGACGGCTCTTTGCCGTAACATACTTTGTCAGGTACATCACCCTGCAAAGGAGCACTAGGAGATAAATTAATAACATAAGCACTGTGAGAAGAGCCTCACCCCAGTAACTGCCCGGCAAGTTTGCTTCTGACAGCAAACACCGTACCCTCTCCATCAGTGTCTGTTCATGCGTTCCGCTACACCATTGAGCTGAGGTGTCTTTGGCGGAGTCTTCTGGTGTCGTATCCTTACTCTCTGTAATACGCATCAAAGGGACCGATGTATTCGCCGCCATTGTCGGACCGAACACACAACAACTTCTTACCCGTCTCCCTTTCAACAGAGGCCTGAAACTCCTTGAAAGTAGGCAACACCTGATCCTTGGTCTTTAAGCATAGACCCAAACCTTCCTGGAACAGTCATCAATAAAGGTTACAAAGTAAGAAGCACCACCAAGAGATTTACCTTCATAGGACCGCAGACATCCGAGTGAATCAACTCGAGCAACACCGGCTTCCTCGAACTTGGGTGACTTTGGAAAGATACCCTATTTTGCTTCACAGCGAAACAGTGTGTGCACTTCTCCAACTTTGTAGACTTGAGCCCCAGAATCACCTTCCTGTTCACCAAGTAGCTCATCCCCTTCTCGCTGATATGGCCGAGCCGTCTGTGCCACAACTCGGTAGACGCATCACTGACTGCGTTCACCTCCTGTGCCCCCTCTGCGATCCCCTCCATATAGTAGAGACCGGACTTCTTGCTTCCTCTGGCAATCACCATCGAACCCCTGGAAAGCTTCCACTGACTATTCCCGAAGAGACTGAAGAATCCCTCGTCATCCAACCTTCCAACCGACACCAGGTTGAAACGGATATCAGGGACATGACGAACATCTTTGAGAACAAGAACCGTACCCATCTTCATTCTCAAATGCACATATCCAACGGCAACCACCTTCGACACATCTTCGTTGTCCATCTTCAACACTCCACAGTTGCCTGTAGTGTAAGTGGCAAACAGTGCCCTGTTGTGAGATACATGTGCTGAAGCCCCTGAGTCCACCAGCCAAGAATTGTCATCGCAGGCGAGGTTAGTAATGAGCTCATCACCTACGACGATCACATCGCCTCCATGCACCGAGGCCGCCGCTGTAGTGTTCTCTTCTTGCTTCCCCTTGTCGTCCTTCTTCTCTCTTCCAAGCGAAACAATTCTGCTTGATATGGCCCTTCTTACTGCAATGGTAACACTCTGAGTCCTCGTAACGACCTTTGGACTTCTCCTGCTTGTCTCTACCACCACCTGGACCCCTACTTTTGCCCTTCCGCGGCTCTCTGAAACAAGTGCCTCTGAGTGGGGGATATGGATGAAGTGCCCTGAGGACGTCTCCGCATCTCTTCATTCAACACCGCTTGGCAAACTCCAGACCCACGCCCTCTGGAGCAGAAGCGATCATAGATACTCGTACGGTCTCCACGAGTCTGGTAAAGTACACAGCAGCCACAGTCCCTGAACTTCGTCGTCGAACTTGACTCCCATAGAAGATAGCTGGTCAACCATGCCCTGGAACTCACTCAAGTGATCCGAAATAGATGCCCCATCCATGTATCGCAGACCCATCATCGTCCGGATCAGGAATAACTTGTTTACTCCGATCTTCTTCGCATACAAGGATTTCAGCTTATCCCACAACGTCTTCACGTGCTCAATATTGGCAACGTGGTTGTACACGTTCTCGTCAACAAACTGCCGTATGTACCCATACACTTGTATGTGCTCAAATGTCCAGTCCTCGGATTTATCACTGGGCCTCTCGGATGCAAATACGGGTAGATACAGCTTCTTGACAAATAGCAAATCCTTCATCTTGCTCCGCCAATAATGATAGTTTGTGCCGTTCAGATTCACCATGCGCACCGGCTTCGCATCATCTCTCTCTGGTTTCTCTGTCAACTACTGACACCCTTCTGAATTCCAGAACCTGGCTCTGATACCACTCTGTTGGAAAAGAAGTACGAAACCTTTCCCCAAACCGGAGAGTACCTGCAAGAGAACCGAGCAATACAAACGCACGAACCCAAAAACAAACACAAAAACAATCCACGCAGACACATAGAATTTTTGACGTAGAAAACCCTTGCGGGAAAAACCACGGGACGATCGGAGTCAACCCTGAGAAGCCTCCACTAATGGAATAGAAGAATTATACCCTCTACAAACTCCTCCCGATCCAAATCGGATCCCCACAACACTCAGAAGTAAGAACAATGATTACAAGGCTACGAAGAGCGAGAACGACGAGTAGAGATTACCCGAAACACGATCTCCTTCGAAAACGACCTTCAATCCTCCGTTTCTCTTCCGAAGTTGTAATGGCACTCTTACCTCCTTCTCTCTCTTTTTGTGTTACAATGCGTAATGAATTAGGGTTGAGAAAACTCAACTTAACTCCTAATCCCGCAGCAAACCTGGACCGTTTGAATAGATCCAATGGTGACAAATCACCCGAAAATCCGCTTCAGCCCCGATGACACAAAGTTCGGCCAGAACTCTGTGTCGAGCATCCAGCACCTACTCGCCAAACCCTGGAGTGGCCAGACCGAGTCCGGCCAGAACTCGGCCTGGGACCGAGTTCGGGCCGAACTCGGCAGGCCAGGCCAGAAACTCCTTCAGCAGCAGCAGCAGCAGTAGCGACTCCGTCGCTACTTCCCGAGCTTCTTCGACACACGAACGGTGCTCGTCGTACTCTGGGGTCTTCTCCACATTGGTTGGGAACCCCATCCACTCCAACATTTCATAGTAAGATGCATTATTGCATTTGAATTAATGGTATTCCTAAGGTGGGTAGATTCTAACATCTTCTCGAAATTTGAAAATACTTTTATTTATTTATTTAAATTAAAATGCAATTTTTAGAATTTTATAAATATTTAATTTATAATTATTATTATAGAATGCCTTAGTCATGGTTAAATTTGAGAGCCAAATGACTAGAATTGATGGCACGGATAGTGCAGGTGACGTGCTTTGACTAGTGTATTAGTATGTAGGGAAGACCAAGCCATAAGTGTGTCGAGCTAGAAACACAGGCAAGGTTGTGACTTGATCTCTAAAAATAATTTAATTTGTTATTTAATAATAATACGACTTTTAGAAGACCCGGTTGTTCTAAACTAGCCCGAACGTAACCAAGCCCTGTTAGTCATGTGTGCGACCAACGACGTCCATGTAAATATATAGATGTGTATATATGGTAGTCTATTTTAGTCTCGAGAATAATCTCTATAAATTTTATTTTGAATATAATATATGTATTATTGCTATTTAAATTTATACTTTACTTGAAAATTGGATAATCTTCTCTTAGATTGATTTTGGGATTTTGGGGATTTATTTAGGCTATGCATATATACTGGTGTATAAATATATTCATAGTAGGTAGACATAATGGTTTATACATATTTTCGTGATCTTGAATATAGAGAAATAGAAATTAAAATTTATATCTCCCTTGTCTTCGGTCATTTTCTTCCTAATCAATCGTCTGAATTTCAAAAACTGATATTATACTTCGAGAACAGAACTTATATTTTCTATCATGACCGACTCATTGAAATACTAGAACCTCCTTTGAAATTGTGTGGATATAGTGGAAATAGTTTTTGGGACATAATGGTAAGACAGCAGCGCACTGTCGCCATTGACTTGAATTACCGAGACTGGGGTTCACTGCAGCCAGCAGCGCACTGGCATGGCATGGTCCCCAAGTTGAAGTAATTTTGAGTATATATAAGTCGTCGAATGATACTAAACCTTGTCCTAATTGTCCTATTCTGACTTTGAGTTGTATGTTAACATTGGTAGAGCTAATAGAGTATTCGATACCATATCATATTTGAGTCATGGAAACCAAGGGTTACTGCAGCCAGATATACACTGGTGAGGCATAGATTCTTGGTGAAATGACTTTAGATATGCCTACGGTTTTGAATACCATAGTGGCTACACCTTTATTGGCATATGATTATTCCACATCATTTCAATTTGATTGTGTATCTATTTTTTCTATGTCTTCTCGATAAGTCTTGTAGCCTCTCTTACCATCCTATTAGTTCCTCATAGTAACCATTTAGTATATGTTAAATCCATCTCACTAGAATTAGAGTCATACCTAGATCTTGACTCTATAACCATGCCAAAACATTTTCCTCAACATATTGATCGTGCCAATAATTGATCGTGCATAACGACTTTCTTGTATAAATTAATCATATTTCAATTATATTCGACCATTGTGACTAGACCCTTTGAACTATACCTTATCGTGCCACTTGGTATCTTTTCTAAGATTCGATTTCAGTCACAATCTAACTCAGTTTTGATCATATCATTCCTTGATTATATTCCTAATCATGATAATCATGCCCTTCGAAATTCAAAAAAAAAAAAACTCTCTAAGGTGGATAGAGTCTTCCATTGATGAATTTTCCTTGAGGTCATTGTTAGCTTTTGAGTGTCAAACTTTTTGAAATATTTTAGAGCATTTTTAGGATCAAGACCATAACCTAAGCGTCCCAACACCAAGCGTGCCTATTCCACCCTAGATGATTAACGTTCTTAAAAATCTTTTCTTTTTTTTCATCGTGGTTAATATTTTTTTTTACAATTTTTCTATATATTCACTAATCGACGAAGTTCGTCTATCCTAACAGTCCTTAAATTCGAGATCGAATTTATGTCTAAGGTGGGTAGATTTGTAACCCCTCTTCCAAAATTTCAGAATTATTTTTATTTTATTACCTTATTTTAATATTGTGTTAAAAGTAATTTTGTCAAATATTTGCAGAAGATAATTTGCTATATTTTGCATTTTAAAAGTATATTTAAAATTTATAGCTTGAAAAATAATTTAATTTTTATAAAAATAGTTGTTCTCAAATTATGGAATTATAAAATAGGTTGCTACTATTTTTGGTCTTTCAAAGTTGGTTTTCTAAAATAGTTTTAAAAATCAAAATATTGTTGAAAATAAAAGGTTTACCCATATATTCTGAAATATAGAGATTTGGAATTAATTGATGACATCAAATATTTCAAAGAATATTATGGGGTACTAAATTATTGATTAAGATTCGGATTATGATAATATTAAATATTAGTTCAAATTTTAGTATGGTCATGCTTTGGATTAAGATTAAATTAAATTAGTTTCTAAATTATAGTTAATATAAATTAAGGGAAATATCTAAGAGATTCTTGGTCCTTTCTGGTTAGGAGTTTACTTATGAAGCTCAATCTTTTTAAGAGAACTTTTCCTTGTTTCCTTAGAATGACAAAACATACATAAATATATGCAGCCTATGATATTTCATATCTCAAGCCTCCATATTAAATATTTACATACTAAATGCAATGCTATAGAGACTATCCTCTATTCATAATATGAATCCATACAGTATATGTCAATCTTCACTCTCTAGCTTATATA